>JACM01042427.1:0-10679 GCA_000787095.1 Periophthalmodon schlosseri | reverse complement strand
TGGATATATTAATGAATTGTATATTAGAAATCAATTTGTTAAAAAAAAACAAAAAACTGCCTCCTATATGGATGTTGATGCTCATACATACATAGGTTTATAATGTTGATCATGTTTATCAATCCCATTTACATAATTACATAATCATATGTTTAAAATGAATATAAGTAAGGTAAAATATAAAGTAAGGTAAATGCAGCATCCCCCACCCCTACCCCACCCCACCTCCTTGTGTCTGTTGTGTCTGTTGTCTTATTGTAAATATTGATTTTGTACTTACTGCTCAAATGTTGTTTATCCTGTTGCTTTAGTGTTAATTATGAATAAAATATATATATAACAACAACAACAAAAAAAAGAAATCAGTTTACCTATGTAAAACTTTCACAAACTAATTTGCTTTGTCAGTTTGGTGCAAGCAGATACTCGATAATTATACAAAAAACAGTATGCTGACATTATATTTCATCCTAGCTGCATTAGGATAAAATAAAAACATTTTATCCTTGGGACACAACAGTTGATAGATTTTCATTGTTCTTTTAAAACTAGCAACTACACTCAACTTTAGCGTTTTCCAAAACTGTAAAACTTGATTTGTCATGACTGAGATTGTATAAATTCCTGGATTCTTATTGGTCCATTTCTCTTCATTCTTATTTGACAGACTCTTGGCCGACTTCTCCGCCCGTCCTCCGCGGCCTGTTTAATTGACCGCAGTGTAAGTAGTCGGAAATGAGAGCGTCGCGCACGTGTTTTGTTTTGTACAAACTAATAAAATATGCATCAGCTGCTTCTATTTGGAGCTGCTCTGATCGATTGGCCTGCGCTTTCCCCTGGACCTTTATATGAGAAATCTGTAAAGAGGGAGCCTTGTCACTGTCAGGGATCATTAGCACTGCTGCGAAACTGATAGATTGGGCTGCCTCTGACATTAACATTGCATTGGCTATTTTCCTTTGTCCTGGTGGTGGGGCAGAGGGATAGACTGGTTTAAGTGTGCAGTGAAAGCCTCAGTTCACCTCCGCTTTTGTGTTTTTGATATCTAGTCTATTTAAAAATAGTTTACTGGGATTATCTTGCATTATTGTGATTGTGTCAGTGGTATAAAGTAGTTTCAATATTGTCGTTTATCGCCATATATCTCTGTGATAATATTTAGTGCTTCAGAATTTGTTGCCGTGACAGGCTCATTGAGATCAGAATGCAGGGTTGCGAGTATGAAATTGGAACTTGAGTGGATGCACTTTGCAAATCCTTCCAATACTTCCAATGCCATTATGATTTTCTATGAAAACTACCATACCATTTCTTCTTGCATTTTAAACCTGCTAATCCTGTATTTTAGACGTCTATATCTCACTCAAATGTGAATGTTCTTGGAGCTGAAAAACCTTTATAATAACTACTTAAAAGCATGAACAGTGTCTTAATTCATAATGACCAAATAGTTTATTAAGAATGATTCAGGCCTAGTAACTACTTAATTAAAGGGTTATGGTTAGAGGAGTTAGAGTTCGGGTATTATAGTCGCAGTTGAATGTAGGAATAATACACACTGTCCTCCACATAGGTGCACATCTACCACAGTTATTTCATTTATATAACCTTTTTTTCTGCCCAGAGAAAAGGATGATTTTGAATGTACATGAGGAGTGCTTATCTGAACAAAAACACATTAAAAGTTAAAAGGAGCTTCACCATTGCATGTGTCTTTTGCTGAGTCGACCAAATCAGAAACTAAAGTGCCCCCACCTTAGAACAAGTGCTGATCTGAGGTTTAACAGAAAGACCACAGGATCCAGCAGACTGTAGCACATTCTGTCCATCCAGATGTGAACAAGGGCTTTCATAATGTCAGAGTGTTACCGTGAGGACAGCCAATAGCCCTATGTCAAAAATGGTACAAGTTTATAGCTACTTGGGCTAAATCATTTGGAGAAAAAAATATGCAATTTTTGACAAGTACGATTATTAAAGCTCCACTGTGTTAGCCGGGCTCATGCCAGATTGATATGTGTGTCACTCTGAATTGAGTTCTACACATTTATCAATCTGCAACGGCTCTCACTGAAAGAGATGGGGAAAAGAGATGGGGAAAAAGCAGAACGTCACGACTAATGTTTGACTCTGATTGGTCGAAGTGAAACAAGTCCAAAAATCTAACTTTTGTTAACATTCAGTTGAGAGAAAAGCACAGACATCTTCCCTATCCACAAATGCACAAAGCTCTTACCGTCTGCACGTTTTACACCAACAAAATAGTCTGTATTTTCTCTTAAATAGGCTGAAGTACTGTACGTCTGTTGGTGTCACCATGTTTGTTTTGGTTTACTTTGACACTTTGGCTTTTGCTTTCACACAAACCTCAGTGCTGTTCTGTGATTGGTCCGCCAGCTGCTGGGCAAATTTTAACCTTACAGTGGGAGTATCTCAAGATGGATTCTCATGAGTTTGTGAACTCACAAATATCGCAGAATACATCTTGCTGTGCAACATTATCACAGTGTAACATTTCAGACACAAAATTTACTAAAATAAAAGCATTTATTCCACTATGGGTGTGTTTTATGGCACTGAAAACTAATACATACACAATCACATGCTTTTCACGTGTTTAGAGTTTTTAACAGGTTGGCATGTTTGATACTATAACCTTATGGAAACTTTGTTTTTAAAGAGGATATTAGATTTGATTAATATACTTTAGCCTTTCTTCAGTTTGTACTTTCACTTCAACTTTGTAATCAACCAAAACAACACAAACAGGTTTGTAATGGATGAAAAGTAGATTTTATTTGGTCTTAATAAACAGGAGGAGTGCTGTTTTAGTGAAGCGTTCTACCTGCTGTGCAAAGAAAATGATCAGAATTAGACGTGAACCTGTTCCCTCTGTTCTCAGCAGCCCCACAGCTGGGCTCACTCTGCACTGCTGGAGGTAGAAGCACAAACTTAATACAATACACAACATTTTGATCATTTTAGTAATTTCAGTTCATTTATTTCTTTTTATTCTTGCATCTAATTCTGAGCTTTTGTTTGTAACACACTAGTACGGCAGCAGAGAACTGACAAACGTGGATTCAACATTTTTCCAGCTTTACGAGAAAGTATTCAGTTAAAACGATTTTTCCAACTTTAGTAACTCATTTTAACTTGAAAAGTTCCATGTTTGAATGGCATCAGTTTCTTGTTTTAACATTTCGTTTGAACAAGCTCATGTCCAATGCACTGACTAGGGGCCAGTCACTTTAAGCAGGTCCGAGCGTGGTCTGTACGATCTGCAGCAATGCACAGGGGAAGAGCCCTTATCATTCTGCTTACGTCTAATGACAGGATAAGCTGTAATAAGCTCTGGGCCTGTCTTTGAGATGTGCCAATGTGCCTGGAGACCAGAGCGCACAACCAAAGCGTGCAACCAGAGCGCGTCTGTGCGTAACCAAAGGCACACATACACCTTTTGGGTGTATCTGGGCTGTTGGGCATGTCAATGTGCACCTTACCCAATGGCACCCATCATAACATATGAAGTGCTCGTCTATGTTGGTCCCACGTTGCGTTTGGCAGGAGCACGCCTGTGTGCCTGGACACTCGCTCCAACACGTCCCACAGTTCTGCTTTATATTTTGGGCTTCAAGAAAAAGCTCTCCTCATGCCACCAAAGAGCACGCGAACCTTCAGATGGAGATACAAAACGATCCATATATGTTCAGCTGTCTGTTCTATGGAGGGCAGAGCGCAGGGGCACCTGAATGCAGCGCACCCACACATAGACTCGGGGTGTTAAAGGAGAAGGGGCATGGCTAACTGAACAATCACTGGAGTCTGGACAAAGCTACAGGTCCTTTTCGGCGCGGTCGCCTCTTATGATCATAGAGGCGTCTGACAGATGCCATGTGTGAACAAACATCTCCGTGCGGATGAAAGCACATGTGCTCTTGGGAAACAGGAGGACGCTGGGAGGGAATCAATGGCAGTATGGGACACCTTGAGATCGGAGTGTCCAGGCACACATGCATGCTCCAAACAGAGGAAATGTGGCTGGTTTCATGGCTAGTTTGTATGAAATGGAGGATTCGGACAGAGCAGTGGAGTGACAGGGACTGGAGAGGAGCCCGTCTGGTGTGTGATCTTATTGGTGTTTTTGAAGCAACAGCATTAGCGGAATAACAGGACTATTACACATGTGTGGAGGAACATGTGGCTGTTCTAGACCTGCTCCGCATCAGGGAAAACAGGAGTTTTTTTTAGGAAAGACTTGGCTTTGATTTGCATCTGTGAGAGGTGAGTGTGAGTGTGCTGTTCTAACACAGGGCTGTGTTTCAGGGGACGTTTGTGGCACATGAAGCTGTGTTATAAGTGCACCTGTCTGACCAGTGCACCTGTCTGACCAGTGCACCTGTCTGACCAGTGCACCTGTCTGACCAGTGCACCTGTCTGACCAGTGCACCTGTCTGACCAGTGCACCTGTCTGACCAGTGCACCTGTCTGACCAGTGCACCTGTCTGACCAGTGCACCTGTCTGACCAGTGCACCTGTCTGACCAGTGCACCTGTCTGACCAGTGCACCTGTCTGACCAGTGCACCTGTCTGACCAGTGCACCTGTCTGACCAGTGCACCCGTCTGACCAGTGCACCTGTCTGACCAGCGCACCCGTCTAACCAGTGCACTATTGTTGCTAGTATCTCTTAATGAATGTACATTTTGTGTAGTAATCTGTAGAGCTGTCATGTGTCACTCATATGGTTTCGAGATGCATAATCATAATTACATAAAATAACAATAGTGGCTCAGCTGCATAAATAAGGTGTAGGAGTAGGACACATTTATGAAGAAATAATTAGCCCACTGACTAGTGTCAAACGCAGCCCAATATATACAGATATTAATAAACTATGTAGGTCTAGGCTTCTGTAATTTGACTCCAAAATGGCTCAGTATATATACATTTAATGTCAGTAGAAATAAATGTACTAATTTGCAATGTAGTTTGTCTAAAAAGTGGCATTATTAAATTGTTATTGACTAAATATTGACGTCCACTCCAAGTCTACTTGCCTACACATAAAAGTCACCACAGGCTACAGCCAAAATGGGTGAAAAAAACAAATTTTTTGACAACACAAAATAGTCATATTTTTGATAAAGATCATGACCAAAGCTATTCAGGAAAAGTAAAAAAGTATTATTATTATTTAGTTTCAGTACTAGTTTAATTGAAAAATGTATTTGGTTTTTTGTCTAGAGCACATTTTAAACACAAAGCACTCTTAGTATGTTCAATAGATCAGGTTTTACAAATGCTGCGATGGTGAAATGTTAAGTCTGGTTTATGATAATGTATTCATCTTCTTTAGGGGTCATTGCTGGTTGGAGTCTATCCAACAGCAATAGCTCTTAGACATGTTTTACCCTTGACCATGGAAAATACTTACAACATATACAACCTTTAACCTTTACATCAGGACCCTCAACCGTTGGGCTTAGAGGGGGCAGGGCTAACCACTCTGCCAATCTGCACCATTGAGTAATACGTTATAAATCATAGTACTTTGACAATTCAGACCACATTCCCTGGCATTATCATCAAACTTACTAGTAGGCCTGTCACTGTAACAAATTTTGAAGTATAATATATTGTTGAAGAAAATAAAAACGATAATATTGAAAGTAATTTATGCCACTGACACAATAACTGTAAAAAAGAAACAAAACAAACCACTAACACTACTAGACTAGATAATCATTTGAATGAAAATTAATGAAAAAATGCTTAAATCAGATTTTTTTCTGATTTGTTCTAGAGTGGTTTTGATCTGTATGAAAGTTCAAAATGATCATTCACTCCCAGTAGTTTAAGGAGAGGTCAGAATTCTCTGGTTGAATTCGCCGTGTAACTGTCAGTTTGCACATGCGTTGACCTGGTTTATGGTTAATATCTCTGTAATTACCCGGCCTATCCACATGAAACAAAAACTGGCACGAAGTCACATGCCTTCAATGTCAGAATAAACAAACAGAAGTAATTTGTTGCAATAGCTTCAGAAAGTGATCCCGTTATTCAATCTCAAATATGCAGTTGTGTCAGCTGAAAGGACTTTAAGCCATACGATTAATATGACATGTTTGTGGAGCCAATCTTTCATAAATGACAAGATCCACAAATGCTGAAGCTCAAGTGTGCGTACTTCTTTCAACAGTAAATCTCCCATAGAGTTATTCAGGCTCCTGCCCGCATCTGAAATTATGATATAATCAAAATCTAGACCGTGAACGCAACCTGTCGCGCAAGCCATTTCAACAGCGCCGCAGCTATTAGCTTAAGCGTATTCTGAACTGTTGTGGTCGGCTTGTTCAAAACTGCCCTTAAACTAAAACTGGAATTATCCGGAGAATATGCACACTCAGTAGACCTTGAAGCCATATGGCACTGTAGGTCGCACTGTGAATTTAAATGAGAAAAAGTTCCAAAAATGAAGCCCGCTGAGGACATATATATTGTGAATTAAAAAGTTAGACCTAAGGCTGTCATTTTAGGTGATGGTTAAAGGTATTTCAGATTTTCTAACTTGAAAATGTGGAAAGAATAATTTGTTGCGTTTGCTCCTTGCCGCTGATAGAAAATGCTTAGTTATCTACCTCCGTACCGACAAACGGGCGATGGTAACAAGCTGCATTACAGGTCAGATCTGTGGAGAGGCGAGTCCGCTCCCAGTCGCAATGCATGCGTTCTTCTTTTAGCAATAAAAACACCTGTAACTTAATCAAAGCAAGCGCTGCACGTGACGTACCAAGGCCTGTCACGATAACGCGTTTTTGAAGTTCCATATATTGCCGAAGTAAATATAGACGATAAATGATAATATTGAAACAAATTTATGCCACTAACACAATAACCCAAGAGCAGATTTAAACCATAAAAACTAATCCATGAGCTGCAATAACTAAACAGCAGAATGAAACACTTTAGTACTTGGTTTGCATCTGTAATGAGTCACAAGTCAAAAGTTATGAATTCAGTTTTTTACGGCTTAGATCTTATGATATTGCCTGAAAATAACCAAAAATGTCCCAGTAGTGCAAAGAAATTGTACACGCGATAAATATTGACCCCCAAAAAATATAGTTCCTGCTTTCATATACTGAACGATAAGTCGATATTGTAATTATCATGACAGGCCCAGACGTACCCCCAACCAGAATAGGTACATAGTGAACCTTTAATGTTATACAGCCCTATATCTTTAAGTACATTGTCATTCTTAGTGCTGGGTCTTGTTTGAGAGGCAGTGTTCATATTTTCCCATACAGGTCGATTTAGATGGGAGTTAAACACTGGACTCTCTCTGTGTCAGTCTCCTATACAGAACTGTTGTGTTATAGTTTTGGGTATGGGCCCTGACTACTGGACTGGGCACGGGGCCAACCAGTGGCTTCCTTTAGGGCACAGAGAGGTGTGTGTCTGGGTTTGATCCAATACAAAAGTACACAATGTAAGAGGCTATACAGTGCACAAGAGGGAGTGAGGTGGAGTGGATGGTCTATTACAAAAACTATTCTTAATCTACAATATTGTTCAAAAACATGAGCTGCAATAAATAAACAGCAGAATGAAACACTTTAGTACTTCGTTTGTATCTGTAATGAGTTATACAAGTTATTAATTCCACCTTCTACGGTTTAAATCTTATCATATAGTAGTAGTGTTTGAAAAAACACTACTGCAAACAAAATGTACACACTATAAATATTGACCCCCCAAAAATACTGTTCCAGTTTTCATATATTGAACAATAAGTCGATATAGTGATTATCGTGACAGGCCTACATGTACTTTGATTTCTACAAATTACACGCAACATTACCTGCCTAAATTCAGCTATGGGGACTTTAGAATACCTTCGCTTTGCTGTTTTTCAATCTGACCGACTTTTTGAAGATCAACATTGAATCTAACCAGTTGGGTCTTCATAGCTTCAGATTCACAATGACGGCACTTTGATAAAGATCACTGGAGATCAGTGGTGGTGGGTGGGAATTGGACTCACCCGTGAACGAGTAATAAATGAGTGATAAAATTAAATGACTTCCCAGAACAAGTGCCCGAATTTAGAAGTTGGATGAAATTTCTCTTGAGTTGTAATTTTCATTTAAGGTCCATAATTGAAAATGAGAAAGTGGTCATAATTATGTGTCTCTTTCAAACGAGCAAAGTTTTGAAGCAGGATTTTGCACGAGGGATAATAAAGTGGGGCGGACAATGTTCCCTTAAATCATTTCCACTGACGGAGCGCGCTGACAATTCAATCACTGCTTTTAATGTGAAGAAATTGGCCTAAAGCAAAGGGCTACCTGGATTCCTCTCGCATATGGTTTCAAAAAGTCCTGGAATAATAACATATATTCATTCAGATGCTGCACAAAGATTTAAAACTAATTATTGATAAGATCTTAAAACTCCATAAAATAAAAGACTTGAATTGAGCAAAATCCAAGAGGAGATGTTGCTATGCAAACCTTGGAAATGTCCAAATGTCTTTAAAGGTGCACTGTGTAACTTTTCTGGTGGATCTTTCCCCAGCTGCTTGTCCCATAGAGCGTTCAACTTTGTATTTCAATAAATTCATCTATCTCCATGGAGATATGACGTTAACACTACCAGGCTAAGTTGCAGGTCAGATCTGTAGAGAGATGATCTCGCTCACAGCTATGTGTGATTTTCAAGATATTTTTGAGCTGTAAAAAAACAAAAAAAAACCCAAAAAACTGTAGTAGAATAAATGCAAGGTAGATCATTTTAAAGTCATGCTGTGGAACACTGTAGGCAATGCAATTTATATTTCCCTAAACTATAACGTAGAGAAGGTTTCAACGGTGGTCATCTGGAAAGTATAACAGTATTCTGAATTTTACTTGGCAGTGATAAGTATCAGCAATATTTCTAAGATTGCGTATGGATAACATGGTACAAACTGTTTGTCTGGCAAATACAGAATGATATATCTGTGTTTTTTATACAGACTGATATCAGTCTGTTCTCCACATCCTCTGTTCCGTCTCAAGCCTGGCCAAACATGATCGTGCAAGTAGATTTTTTTTTTCTGTGACGCATGTGGTCACCTATGATTTACAAATAAAATCTAATTTATCTCACCTCAGATTAACAGAGTTTAGTGCTTTGTTTTTACAGAAATCCACAATGTTTTTCAGCCCGCTGTGAAAGTTTTTTATTCCTTTATTATTTCCAATATGGATGAACCATGTGTGTCCCCAATTGGCTAATCCACCTGTCGATCACGGCCATTTGAAAACAGGGAAATCTTCATAAAGTATTGAAGGAGTGTGTGTTCTGGATCCCAGGCAAACACACTGTAATACTTTCCTAATGATATATAGTGAATTCTTCTTCTATCCCCTTCACATTCTATTATCAAGCAATAGTTATTTCAGTTTTACAGTGCACTGTCTTGTAGAGCATCTCGACTAATTGGTATAAACAGCGCGTAACCCTTATTGCCAATTATGGGACATATAAGGACCTCTGCATTTAACTGAACTACTTTCCATCCCAGCCCAGAAGCGGTAGCATTCACAGGTTTGGTGTAGTGAGCATGTGTATCCCTCCTGGAGAAGAAGTAATTAGACATTGAGACGTCTGGTTTATCTCCACTCCAAGGACAAGGCGAAGTGATTGGCAGATTTAGCGACAATTAAACCGCCGCCGTTAAGCACAAAAACCAAGAGACGAGATACGGATGCGCAGATGTCCGCTAATGTCCTCCTCTTCTCCTCTCTCTTCCTCTCTGTCCCTCTAGGCTCTCTCTATCACCTCAACCTCTTCTTCTCATCCACCTGATCTTGTATTGCACATCACAGCCGTATATTCATGCTATCTTTTAATTGTCGAGGCCAGCAAGTCATTGAACGCGTAGAATGAAGTTTTACCTGCTCGTTGCCTACAGCTCGCTAAGAATAGAGTATAGGGTAGAAAGTAAGTCTCACACCCGCTTTCTGTAATGTGATTTCACCCTAAGGCCACAATTTTAATAGTCGGGGATAGCGTGCCCGTGGAGGTTACATGCTTTCATTTAGCTAGCGTGATGCGAGCTTTTGTGCTAGCCTTGCACTTATAGGGCTGTGAGGTTTTTCTGCTTTGTCATTAGCGCTCATGTATTTAAAAGTTGCCATCATATTTCTAGAGGGGATGCATTAATCATGAGTCTAACCCAGTGTAGAAGTTTTCAAAGTGAATGTCGGCTCAAAAACAAGTTTGCTGTGTTTTATGGGCTCAGATCGGGCTCTTGTCTTGTACCACGTGCTGTTGTCTTCATGTAATAGTGCTGGTTTGAAATGTCATTTTTATTGATTGTATCTTTTGTCCTGTTATTTAACATTCCCACAAACAGAGTTAGAGAGAATATATCAGTGTATTTAACCACGTCAAGAGCACATTTTGAGTCGCTGCCTTTCAGTAAATAAAAGTATTGAGCTGACCTCAGTATTATTCAGTCAGCTCTTCCATTTGGTATTTGGTTCCATTTGTGATCAATATTTGATTTGATTGTTAGTATTCATGGGCAAAAGGGTGTCATTTAGCATACAATACATGCACATTTGATCTGACACAGAATAAGTGTGCATATGTGCATAGAGGAAGCATTTCACCACTATCACCCAC
>KN472009.1:0-23543 GCA_000787095.1 Periophthalmodon schlosseri | reverse complement strand
TGTGGTGGTAAGTTTCTATTGTAGCCACAGTTGCCCTGGGGTAGACTGATGGATGTCAGACTACCAATCTGCACCATCGACCCCTCCAACCACCACCAACACTCACACACACCTGATTCATTTTAAATAGACTATCATGAATCCCAAATTATTCTCATGAGATGAGCATAAAAAAAATTGAATGGAAAAGGTGACATAATATATTTATTTACATTAAATATTTCACCACATAATTTGTGTTTACTCATAGTTACTTTAGTTAGAGCTCCATAATTGATTGTAACATGGAATGAAAACATATTTATAATTTAGCATTGCTCAAATGTCTGTATTTTTGCCGCTTGTGTTCAGAATGTCCACAGTTCCGAAGCAGATCCCCTCTACACTGTGGGAGGCCGAGTGCAGCAGCAGCATCTGTGGGCGCCCCCAAAGCCAACCGGTGGAGGGACGAACGGGGACAGAGAGACATGTAGAGACAGGGGGGTACACAGAGACAGGGGGGTACACAGAGACAGGTGGAGAGTACCTGGGACTCAGCGCAGTGCCTATTTACCAGCAGGTGTTGGTGCTGGAGAGAAAGCCAGGTAGTCACTGCTTCACCACTGTGTTTCGTCGCCTGGCTGTGGGCTGCACCTGCGTTAGAGCCCAGACCACAACAACCTGAGTACAACAACCAGGACCCTCTAGGGTGCATGCCATGTGATGTATCTTATTTATTTTTATTTAAATATACCAATAAAAATAGAAAATAAGTATATCTCTGTGCTCATCCGAGTGGATTCTTCAGTTCTGGTCAGATTGCTAGTGGGACACAGCCTTATATCTGCCTGAAGGGAGTTTACAGTTTCTGTTATTAGCTAGATCGATTGGAACTACACTAAAGCCAGATCACCCATTAGGGACCTGAACGATTATGCAAAATATGACTCAGGGATAGCTCACACTTAATGTAGTTCAACAGATCTAGATAACAAAGGGACACCACTAGGGACAGTGGTGAAACATCTTCACTCTAAAACATGTAAATAAAATGAAAACATTGTTTTGCAAATATTAATTATTGTATTTTAATTGAAGATCATTAATAATATAATATAATTTGCATTTCAAGACAATTCAAAGTTCAACATGTGTGTCTGTATGAACGACAGCAGGGCCGTCTTATGGTATCAGTAAGCCCCCCTCACATGTGTTTTATACAGCTTAAAAGTTAATAGAGTCGTTGACAGTAATATTATTTATATTTTAAAGTGAAAATGTATACATAGCTATGGAAAGTGCTGTCACTCTCACTCTCATCACACATGTTTTTGCATTGCATTATCTAATATTCATTTATTGACAATTTTTGTGCAAACTAGATACATTTGCAGCTGGTTCAAAAACAGTCAAACACTGAGCATGTGCTGCCTCCAGTGGCCACTGCAAGTACTATGTACATCAAGCAGGACTTTCTAACATTGTGGATACCTGTTAGACCAATCACACTGTTCCTTATACCTCCAGGCCCTGCCCCTCCTCTCCCTCACTCTCTTCTTTAGTCCTCCAGGTACTGCCCAGTTTAGCAGCTCTATTTGAAATGTGGTTGTGAATGGAGTTTATGTGTTTAGGCCATAGAGCCACGGTTTAGTCTCTCTTTAAATAAGGCATGTTGTTGGATAGTGGATACACAGAGTTCAGTATTTGTAAGCTAATACAATTTGAAAAGCTCACTTGTCCATTATAGACTGAGTGGACGTTGTGTAGAAGTGCCATTGTCAGCAGTGAGTGGCATGTGTAGTCTCATGACTGTCTGAAGCTCCAGCAGAGCCTCCTCTGTGACACTCCAGGCAGCTGAGCGGGTCCAGACAGGAGCAGACCATTGGAATGTGAGAGACCAGCACTTGTGTTGTCCTGGAGATGCTTTAGACATTTGTTCTGGACCGAAATGAATTTACTTGGGTCAGCTTTGTTATTAAATTTTAAACTCTACCTAAGCCATTACATGTTGGATTGATACACATGAACACAGACGCCTGCTGCTGCCCGGTAAGTAAAACTGTATGAACTGTTAGCACCACACACTTAGATTTTTCTCTCACTCTGATATTGAGCCATGACAGAGAAAAAACTCTCTGAGATAGTGACAGGTAGTTGTTTCCACAACGTTCTCATCCAACATCTTTGATTGGATAAAAATTATCCTTCATATTGAAAATGCTTTTCAATATACAGGTGCTGGTTTATTTGCCTCCACAGTTGTCCCAGCAGCTCTTGCTATGTCAATTGTAAAGTTAAGAAATCTTATTTATTTGGTTGTCAGCGTTTATGCAAATTTCAGTGCTAATTGCTACATCAGTAAACCTCATTGAGTGCAGCAACTTGGTTATGTTTACTAATGAGGATTTGGTGTTACTCATGTAAAGTGATTGCCGGCTGCCAAAACATTTTCACAGTTTGTGATGTTTAATGGCTAATGCTAAATCTCCCATTGAAAATTAAGGCGTTCTATTGACAAAGAGGTCTAAAGGTCTGGAAGGGTGTAAATAAGAAGGTGTCTCTATTCACCAAAATAATCTGTGTAAACTAAAAGATATAAAGTTCACACACATAAAATTAGAAAATTTGATTTGTTATAGGCTATTAAAATGCTCAAAATATTGTACATCTTATGAAAAGGTGATATCGTTCTCTTTTTGTAAACAATGAGATGGTGAGAGAAGAAAGCAAGGCCTTCTAAAGACGTCCTTACAGAAGTGGACCACAGAATGTCTTCCCTGTCCTTGTCCTTTCCCTCGCTGTACACCCCCCTGGTGGCTGTCCTGCACAAGCTCCTCCCCTCGCTGCCGCCTACAGGTCGAGACGTGGATGTTCCCCCTGTGTACAGAGAAGCCTTCGTGCTGTCGGGGTACCGGCCTGTGGGTCTGCCCTGTAGATACTATGTCCTCAGCCTGTTTCAGATGCACAAGGACACGATGAAGGTTTGGTGCCCTCTACTGGCTGCAGTGGCTGTTGCGACGCTGTTCATGTTCTTCATGGTTCTCCAGGGAGGGGTAGGTATAACTTTGTTTTGGAATTTCTATACCATGCAATAGGCAAATAGTATAAAACTAACTGAACTGAGCATTTAGAAATGTCTCTGTCTCTGCTTTGTCTCTTCTAAAATCTACTACAATAATATGTTATTAAAGAGGGAGTATTGTGCTAAATCCATGTGATAATGTTGTTTCCTAATCAAAAACATGCCTGAAGTCTTTTTTCTCTCCCGAATTGAAACCTCTTCACGATTAGTGGTACCATCCTGTCCAAAGGTCAGCCTCACACATGTTGCGCGACCATTTTTCATAAATAGACAAAAGCAGGATACAAACTACAACTTCACAAATCTGATGTGCAGTAGTTTCATTAGCCAGATGTACGCTGATTGTGTTGTGATAATACTCTGAAGTGACTTAGCACAGAGAGCGAAGGGATGGGGGACTCAGAGGATTAAACTGAAGCTTATTAAACATATTAATACATTGTTTTCAATCAATATAGCATTTTCAAAATGATAAAAGGTAACATGGTGATCTAAATATGTGTTACCACTCCACAGAAGTGTAATATCCCCTCTTTAAGTGTCTATCTTTTGAGTGCTCATGCCAAGTGTTGGTATGATCTCATGTGCGCCCCCTCTCCTCAGGGCTTGCTGGGGGTGCGGCTACATACTCCTGAGGGCATGGGTGTGTCCTTAGACCCCAGCTCTCTGCCTCTGCTGTTATATGTCCTGTCTGTGGTCTTCTGCCTCAGCTGCAGGTCTGTTGGAAGATATCTCCTCTCAAGTATCCTTGTATCACTCACCTCAGATAAAATGGATTTAGTGCTGTGTCAGTCGGTTATACAGAAGTCTGCTCTGATTTAATAATAATATATAAATACATTTACTGGTAAGTGGCCATGTTTGTTTTGACACAAATGGACCATGTGTTTCTCTGATTAACTAAGACAATCACAGCCATTGGAGAAAAGCCCTAGTACCAGACTTACAATATGTCATGGTTTATAAGTTAAGAGTGCAGTCTTGTCTCAGTGTGTAATTTTAAAGGTATTATGTCTTTTATTTGTCATTATAAATACTACAATATATACATTATAAATACTACTAATACTAATAGGTTTTATTCAACAATATTGCCTAAATCAGACTGAGAGTTAATAAAGTGGAAGGGGAGTACCCAAAAGAAACACGCATAGAAACTTCAGGCACACATTGGTCCAGAAAATGAACTCAGGACCTACTTGCTCTGAGGCGAGAGATCTAGCCACTATGTTGCTGTGTGTCTCTTTTAGTCTCCTGGGTTGTCCTCATGTGTCCCATTCTGCTGTCTCTCTGTGTCTCATAGTGTCCACTGATCTCCATTGTGTGTGTTGTTTTGCAGCGCGGCCTCTTTCCTTCTCCATCCCTGCTCCAGTTCTGTGCGCTCCTCCCTGATCCTACTGGACTCTGTGGGGCGGGGAGTGCATCAGGCTGGCCGTGCTCTGGCCCTGAGTTTGTACAGCTCTGATGCTGCCTGGACAGAGAGCGTTGTGGGTCAGGTAGGTTTTCTGTACCACCACAATCTGAAGACAAATCAAAATGTCTTGTATAATGTATGTGTATAACTGTTTAAGTTGATTAGCTGTGTAACAGTGAAAGGTGTGTATGAAAATGTGTACAAACAAAATTAAATTAAACTGGGACTAAACACCTAAACTCCGTCTGCAACTGCATTTCAAATAGAGCTGCTAAACTGGGCAGTACCTGGAGGAGTAAAGAGAGTGATGGAGGAGGAAGGGCGGATTCTGGACATATGCGGAACGGTGTGACTCCAAACTCCGCCCCTGCAGCCACGTGTTTGTAATCAGAAACACGTGGCTGTAATCTGGGCAGTCTTGTGTGTTGTCACCAAGTACTTAAAATGAAAGTGACCACTGGAGGCAGCACAAACTCCTTTTTATACATTTTTATTATTTATCACAAAGCTGCAAATGTACCTAGTTTGCACTAAAATTGACAAAAAGGACTAGGAATAGTAGACAGTTCTATTAACACTATATACACAGTGTAGTAGCAAAAGAAAGTTAATTTATTTAGTTCTACATTTTATGTATATGTATTTGATCAGGTAACATGTTTTTACAATAGTTAAAATCATCAAAAACATCAAACTTTTTCAAACCTTGTATGATCCTCAGCTCTACCTTCCCACTGCTGCTGTCCTGGCCTGGTTATCTTGCACCACCGGCTGCTGCGTGGAGCTGTACCCTCACCGTCCCAACCTCGTCCACCTCAAGCTGCTGCAGGGAGGGCCTGTGCTTCTGGCCTTCCTCCTGGACATCAGCCCTGTCGCCCGGCGCCTCTACACCTGCCCTTGGAACAGCCACACTGCTGTACTTCTGCATGGCCTACAGGTGTCACTCTACTCTCACACTGGGAATAGGGTATTGATTATCACAGTTAATGAAACATCACATAATTCATTGTCTATTGTTAATGTGGATTTACACTTAATAGTCTACTAGTTTTGGGTGAAGTAATCAAATGGAATCAAACACTTAGTCATATCACCACTTTAAAGTAGTGATATTTAAAATTCTCCGCAAAGCAATAACATCCACCAATCCTGCCATGAAATAAATCCATCGGCACAAACGTTGGATGACCTAAAGGTTAACAATGTCTCAATTTCCACAATGTAAGAGCCCTCAAGGAGTACAAGCTGGAGGACTAAAGGGACGAGTGAGTGGGAAGAAGGGGCCTGGAGGACTAAAGGGGTGGGGAGTGGTGGTGGTGGGAAAAAAATAATGTGTTTAGTCCCCCTGTAAGACCAAGAAGGCTTATTCTTCTAACCCTCTCATACAATGGCCTAACTATTCTCCATGCTGCCCTCCAGATGGTGCTGTTTCTGCTGTCAGCCTTGTTCTTCTCCTGTCCTGTGCCTGAGTGCCTATCCCCGGGTGCTTTTGACATCCTGGGCCACAGTCGACAGCTCTTCCAGGTGCTGCAGACTCTGTCCACTGTGTGCCAGCAGGAGGCGCTCCTGCAGGACTTCTCATGGCGACGGCCAGGACTGGTCAGGAGGGTCGGAGAGGAGAACTTGTTATGGTCCTGCGCTGGATTCACTGTGGTCACTCTGAGCTGCTTGGTCACTGCCCTGGCTCTGAGGCGCTGCAGTGTGCGCGGATAACACTGTCCAACTGTTCTGTGTCCCTCTGTTCTCATTCATAACCACCATCCCACATCCGTACGTGTTCTGGGGGATCAAAACTGAAAACTATCCAATCTTAAGTACTGATATGTGCCTGACCAATTTTGTGTACGGAACCAAATACTCAAAAGATAAAGTAGTGACTGAGCAATGAAACAGATAGTGTAAGTGAATCTACATGTTTTACAAGTTTTTTTGTTAAAAAACCCATGACATAATGCATTTATTTTGTCTCCTTTTTTGGCCGAAAAGTTACACAGTGGGGCTTTATATAATTTTCACTTTTACTTTTTTACTTTTGCAAGTTCATTTTTTTGTCACCCTGCTCCACTGCTGCAAAGAAGATACTGCAAAACATGGTTAAAACATGGTTAAAACAGTTCCAATAAAATCCTGAATTCTATTAAAAAGCCAATGAAAGTGTAAGATTTGGGCTTTTCAGTGAAGAGATCTCTGACTGACCTGACCTGAGATCTAACAGCTAAACCAGTTCAAAAATGTTGTCTTGAGAGTGCGGAGTCTTGGGACCATGTGTGCATTGCTCCAGGCTAAAGGCATGTCCTCAGTGTCCCTCAGGGCTCCTCAGTCCCACCAAACACGTTCTGCTCTCTGCCATAGATAGAGACTGGTGTGCCGGGGCGGGGCCTCCGATAATGTCTTCTTCAGTTTGAGCTGGACGCTATCAGTCAGGTCCTGTCTGCTCTACCCCGGTCCATATGTGTGACAGTTAGAATCAGACTGACCACATTTGACCCTCTCACTGCTCTCTGCTCTAAAGCTGCTTCAGCTCCATGAACTCTCAGTGACGGTGAACAGAGACGGGCTCCTCAGGTCCAGGTAAGACACTAGCACACATCTGTTTTGTTTTTTATGTGCTCTGCTCACTTCTCACTTCACTGGTTAAAAAGCGGCAACAGGACAACACAAGTAAATTATCTTTACATGTTTATATTCTTCTCTGTTGCCTTCTGTAAGATAGCAATACAAAGTAGAAACATATGCATGTGCAAATACAGCGGGCCTATGCATGTTCTTTTAGCTCTTCAGGGATTCTTTTCCGACTAAAGGTTGAAAGTCTGTGGCAACATAGAAGGTTCCTTTGATTTTTAATTTGGTGAATTATTATTAATGGTTATCCTCTTAGGTGGTAGCTTCAGTTCAGTTGTGTATTGTGTCCCATAGTGAGCTGAGGAGAAGATCCACCCCAGGTGACCAGGAGCTCCAGCCTGTCCCACTGAGCTGTGATGGGGCTGGAGGTGGACCTGACCATGTGCACCCTGGGCCTGCTGCTTCTGCTCCTGACAGTCGTGCTCTCTACTCTGTGCAGCCACTGCGGCAGGTGCGTTCATGCCTCACTGCAATGATTCTTTTAGACATGTGCGGTGGTGGTGGGGGGGAGGGGTCAGTGAGACCTAGCTTTAACTCAGTGCAGGCGCTTCAGAAGCCCATTGTGACTTTATGTTATTTGTTGCAGGCGTTCATTTGAGCTCAGGGACACTACGCCAGAGAAGGGCCCGTCTGCCCTCATCAGAGTGGTAAGAGCACCAACATGTGCACCTGATCCTGTACACAGCCCCACAGTGACAGTCTGACCCTGTTCAAAGAATATCACATACAAACATGTCACATAGGTTCAAAAGGAGGACACAGACACGTATATAGTGCCCCAGTCTTATTAATATCATAACAACAGCAGTTATACCCATATGCGTGTTGTTTAAACTTATGTGGATGTGCTGTGACTGACAGGTGAAGCTGGAAGAGACCCGAGAGGACCCCATTATAAAGGTCAAAGGTCAGTTTTTAAACCAACTATAGGACTTTTTATTAATGGGAATATTTTCAACATTTTTTGTGTGTGTTAAACTTTACAGATGGCCAGGAAAACCTCGACATCGCTCCATGGAGTAGCCACTTTAGGGCGCCACAAGTCCAAGGTTTGGGTTTTCTCACACAGTTGACTGTACAACTGAACTAATATGCACCGCAGTACATTAAAACCCAAATCTTCTCTGCTTTCAGACAGCAGCAGTGAGGATGTCCGGGGGATGATCCTTCCAAGTCATTTAGAAGAGCAGCTGAACACAGGACAATTATAAAGCCAATTTTAGAGCAATTTAAAGGCGCCTTATGCAATTTTTCTGGTGAAGGGTCCATCAAGTGCTTGTCTTCATGGAGATGTTACTGCTTTGCCTAGAATGTTTCACACTATGACATTACACTTTCCAATCTCCTTGGATAAAAGTTGTTGATGTGTGTGGAGAGATGACACCACGCACCATGAGAATGCATGTTATTTCCACGGTATTTTTACCTTTACCATTCCACCTAAAGCAATACAATCATCCGTTAGACAAACTGATCGTGGCCCTCACCAGAAAAGGTATGCAGTGGACCAAAATGCTGCAACTAAGCTAGCAATAACATCGAAACAGTCAGGACAGCTGTAACACAAGGGTCTACCATGGGCTGTAGCTGGGCTATGTATAACAATTAACATTTTCACTTAAAACTTTAAGGTAATATCAAAGATTCTATGTTTTGCTGCAATTTGACTTAAAACTACTTGATTTCAATTGCTGTTTCATTGAATTTAATGGAAAATATCTCAGGTCAGGTTTAGTTGAGTAGTTTCAATATTTAAGTGGATCTAAACACTAAACCACTTTTTTTTTTTACTACTTAACTGTGTATATGGTGTTTTAATGGCATTATTTACTGTTCCTAGTCATTTTTTTTTAGCAATTTTAGTGCAAACTAGATAAATCTTCAGCTTTCTGGTTGAAAATGTCTAAATCTAATTTTGTGCTCCCTTCAGTGACCTCTGCAATTTCCAGTCGTTGGTGACATCACACAGGTCCTGTGTGATAATTACAGCCAGATTACAGCCAGGTGTTTCCGATATGAGAACTTCAGGTTGGAATAGATTTGCCTTCACTGTGCATAAGGAGGGATCAGGTTGGCTGCGTAAATAAACTGTACAGTAACAATATATGTATATGAATTGTATCTTTTTTATAAACTGTGATAAAACCAATAAAGCAGTTCACACAAAAGTGGTATGTACGCCACTGGTCACAGTAAACAAATAAGTCATGTTAACAATATGGATCCCAAATGTGCATTTCAGGATTTGCAGATGAGAAACTTTATTAGGCCAATGGAAGGTGTACTATGCAACTTAATGCCTTACTGTGGTACATCCCAGGTAAAGCAATGGCATTTAACTTTTCCATCTAAGTGGAGACAAGCAGACAACGACACCAGGTCAAGTTACATGTCAAATCTGTGGAAAGGTGAGTACGCTCACAGAAACAATGCGTCTTTTTCAAGGTATTTTTGAGCAGTAAAAACACCTGTAATTGAGTAAATAAACATTCCAGGCAAATCATTACTATCTCCTTGGAGACAAGCATGTAGATTATATTTTAATAGATCCATGGGAGAACACCACCACCAGAAACGTTACATAGTGCACGTTTAATGTTTTGAGGGAACTGGTTAAGATTGAGTGATTCAGATATACGAAATGTACAATGACGTAAACTGTGGGGTGATGACGGGAAAAGACAGTACAGTCATTAGCACCAACGTGCTGTACGTGTGAGCAGTGAGGAGCTGCGGTAAACAACAGTTCAGAGAGGGGTGTGTTCTTACTCCGCAGACCTCGGCCAATCCGCGTCCTACTGCGTCACACGTGGTTTCCTTGTTTACTACAGGCTACCACAGGGCTGTGAGTAAACCTGGAGCGGCTCTACGGGTGAGACTGCGGGCTACTGTTTTTTCTCATATTAAAATATCGCGCATAGAGCCGAAACAGAACACTTCGATGGAAATTTACGTTACGCGTTGAGAGCTGAAATCATATCCGTGCGTAATAGCGGCAAAACACGTAAACAAAGGAAGATAAAAAACGAGTCACGTAGAGCAATCCGGTTGTGCGGGTGCAAAATCCAGTCCGGGATTTTTCTCTCTTTTCTTGGTTGAGCACAAACTGGATACAGCCTGTTCACTCACTGTGTTCCACCGTGTGCGCTGAGAAGAGGCTTGTTTTGACTGACTTCATTCAGGTAAGTTTGTAATGCTGTCTGCTCATTTTATGGCAATGTTAGAAATGCAAACCTTCATTGGCGTTACACTGCATGTACATAGGTATCAAAGTGAGTATTTGGTACAGGTTTAGTCATAAACCGATTATACCTTTCAGTTTCTGCAGACCTTGGCGAGTATACACATCGAATTTTTGCACTTACTTTAAAATAAATAATTATGTCTTTGAGCGTAAGTTACAAGAGGGTTGATTATGCTTTTTGCTTGGGGTTTTCCAGCCCAAAAGTGTTGCCAACTGCCCAAGTGAATGAACAAGTTTAAAATTGTGGAGGTGCCAGACTTTGCGCGTGCTAAGATTACTTCTAGATTCGGTATAATGGGGGTTACTACGTTGAGTTTCACGACAGTTGGAGGGGTTGTTGTTGCTGTACCCATTTATGAGAGTCTTTTATTGTGAAGGATGTACAGTTAAGCCAGCCTTTTGATTGGCCCACAGCGCAAGGGGGTGTGCCTGTGTGGGGTGTGTGTTATTGAGGATGGGGATGCAGGGAGGGGCGCATGCCAGCTGTAATGAAATATAGTGAGGGCAAGGAAGGACAAGGAGCTCAGTGAAGTGTCACACAAGCTGGAATGCACTTTTTCCTTCTCTTAATTAAAGGCAACATTTCAAAGCATTCATAATAATAGTAGAAGTATGTTTTTGTAATTTATAATTCAGATAGATTCAGTAGTGGAAAGAGTTAGGCTACTGAAAAGTTGTACTCATATAAAAGTAGGCATACCGTTACAAGGCTAAACATGTAAAAAATATACGTATTAGTTACTTTTAACGCAATGGTAATAGCACTTTATATCACTCTTTTATGCCTGATCAATTATTCTCACAACTCTGACCAATCAGAGCAGGCAATGCATTGCTGTTATGTGAATTTGCAGATGTAGAAAGAAGTATGCAGAAATGAGACAGCTGCGCATTGCGATGATTGGTACTTGTACTCAGTAAATTCTATGATTTTAAATCTAACAAATTACAATTACATGGCAAGAATTATACTCATTTACAAGTATTTTTTGTATTGTTTAAAAAGCTACTCAAAAATATCTACTAATTACCGTATCATGAGTGTAATTAGTTATTTTCCATCCCTGATTTAGATACACATTTATCTTCATATATAGTTTCTGTGATTGCACACTGCCTCAACTCTATGACTGTAGACTTTTAGTCGTTTAGCTGATTAATCTGTTGATGGAATCTTAGTCGACCAAAATTTGTGTTAGTCGACTAATCATTTTATTTCGATTATAAGGATGTATATGAGACAACAGCAGAAAGGAGAAGTGAGTGAGTGAGTTAGCTGAAGAATTGGTACTTTTTGGTATTTGTAAAAAGGCAGGTTAATCTCATGATTCACAAATTTATTCTGTCTTTATATAAATACATTGTTTCCTAGTAGTATTTTTTTTTTCTGCATAAATAGTTGTTTTGCATGAACTACCGTGCAGTTGTAGTCTTGTGAGCAGTGGTAGTTCAGTTCACATACATGGATACAAATAGTTTTGAGAGCAGTATATTTAGTCCACCAAATGGAATGTAATACCTGAGTAGAAACCCTGTGATCTCTGGTGTGTGCGCAGAAGGACCTGGACCTCACACAGATGTTTCCTAAGACTCGCCTGGGGAAGCGCTCTCCACTGGGAGCACTGCTGAGCTCCACCTGCCCCCTTACTGTCCACCCCGACCATGACAGTCATAGTGACCAGGTCAAAGGTCACCTGGGGTTCATGGTAAGTCTCAGAGTGGCACATTGTTGTGTTTTAGTAGGTTCAATGATAGCTTACCCTATGTAGTCTATGTTCCATATTTGGTGGTGCTGAGTGCAAACAGAATCGAGCCACTTATATGCAACCCCAGTTATTTAAATCAGAAGACGCCTCTCAAACACAGCTATATCATTCTAAGCAAACTCTGTAACATTTCCCACCTCAGGGTCTGACTATCAGTGGTTAAAGGGCCCGTACCTGATTTTAATTTATTCTTATCAAGATAAATGCTCTTCGCATCATGCATTGTCACATAGACAAAAGCTGCTCAATAAGAAAAAAATATTGAGAATGTAAAATATGATCTATTTAATTTACATTTAATTTCTCAGGTAATAACTAATATAGAAGCATTGTCACGAATAATGGTCAACTGCATGAGACTATCCCAGACAGTTGTTTCTGTGTCATAGTGCAATATCACAGCGCAGTGGTAGAAAGGACTAAGTGGGTGGGGCTAAAATTTCAGACTAAAACATGTTCTTGAGCCTGGTGTGAAAACGGAATTGTGACTCAGGGCTTTCCTGAGTCACAATTCTGCTGAAATTACAGGTAATTAAAGTTACTGCGCCCTGATGTTTTATTTGAAAATGAATGAGTAAAGAGAGCGTTGGATTTATGCCAACCAAGTCATTTTCTGGTGTTTTATTGATAAAACTGCATTATATGCATGGAAGCTGCCATGTTTGTTTTTGATATAATTTGGATCATGGACCGTTGGTATTATCTAGAGATAATCCTTCAATCCTTCCCATAGATTTGGATTTGGGGGTTGAGACAAGAATCCAACTTTGCTGGCAAAGCTAATGAGAATTTATATGTCTAAACTTTCATTCTTCACTGGCCCAAAAGTTGATGATTTTCAAATATCACTCATGCCATACTGTAGTGTATGTAATGTCTTTTCCATAGGTGATAAAGCATTGTTTGTGTAGCAGGTGTCTCAGTGTGGAACAGAACTTTCAGAGCGTGAGATGTCCAACTACTGCAGACCTGTGTCCTCATCCATCGATGTGCCCAAAAGGTCAGGAACCTATGTTTTTGAATGATTTATTAACTATTACAAAAGTATAAAAATAGACAAAAGAAAGTTGTGTAGGATGTTTCTCAGTTTTACAAAGGATGTACCCAAAGGGCGCTGACTGTGTGTCCTCTCTCTGCAGGTGTCAGGAGGTGGACATGGATGAGCTAATGGCAGCCATGGTCCTGAGCAGTTTGTCCTGTAGTCCACTGCTCCACAGCCCCGCCCAGCCAGAGGCCTCAGGTCTGCTCTCCCCACTATTTCAATCACTGTTCAAGTGTTATTCACATTGTAACATCAAAGACCATGTTTTTTAAATACCAGACTCAGCTCAAGAGTTCAGCACAAAAACTGCCTTCACTCAGAGACATCTAAACATTGAAGATAGTTGTTACTTTTTTTAGACTCATGACAACTTTGTAACTCCAGCAGAGGGCAGGTCTCTGCACCTTTCTCTTTTACGAAGACTTTTGTTATAGCCGAATTACTGAATTAATACTGAATTACTTTGACTGTTTTTTCACTTTTGTAAGATGCAAATGTGAAAGTGTTTGGCTACCCTGTTACTATGTAACACACATTATACGTATAATTATTGTCACCAAGGCATACGTGTGTAGACTATGTGTGGAGAATCTACACAAATCAGTATTCTGAGTCTTAACTTCATGTCCCTCCTCTAACCCTGTGCTAGCATTGTGCTTGACATAGCCAAGAGTTTCATCACTCTCCCATTTCATGGTGGTTATGGTCAGTCAACTAATACCTATGTGGGAGACAAATGTTTTTAAAAGAGTGGCAGAAGCAGATGTGACCTTTGGGTAGAGGGAGACTGATCATATCCATGTGTTCAGCTGCTGGTGCTGAGTGTGGAGGTGAGCTGTCCGACTGCAGCAGTGGCTACTGGAGCGTGGGCCACAGCAGAGGAAGTCCTGCAGCCTCTCCACCAATTACAGAGCCCGACACCGACCAGACCGCGCCCCCTGACGAGGGCATGAGCATGGAGCTGGAGCTGTTTGAGGAGCCGGCCCCGAGGAGACGCAGGGTAGGCTCCGCTCTGACTTCTGCCCTTTGACCCTGTGAGTGCGGGTGGGGCTGACTGTGCTGTGTTTCAGAACTCGGAGCATGCGGCCTTCAGGTGTCTGTGGCCCGGCTGTGAGAAGATCCTGACGTCCATCGTGGGCATCAAGAGACACGTGCGCACCATGCACTTAAGCAGGTGAGGGCTGATCTTTACTGTGTGCCTCTGTTTTAATGAGCTGATACAAACATGGCTGACTTGTCGTATTTCACTTACAGTTGTGCTGGTGAATATGAGCGCTGTTCTCGCAGTGAGGAGGATTTTTACTACACTGAAATCAGCCAGTACCAGGCCCTGCCCCCTCAGTGCAAACCTGCATCACCCACACACACACCCTCCCCACCTGCGTGCAGCTCCCCTCCCCCGTCCTCACCTAGCCTCAGTAGCTCTGCCCCCTCTTCCTCCTCTGGCTGTTTTTGGCAGGTGCAGGCAGAGCACTCATACCAGGTACAACACAGCGCCTCAGAATGGAGATTTCAGAGCCATAATATTTATGATATTTATTATGTTTCATATGTGCTTTAGGCTCCAGCCCCTGTGCTCACTGCTGCAGCTCCCAGCCCAGCTCCCAGTCCAGCCTGTCATTGGACCGCTCCTAGCAACACTCACAACAAACAGGTGAGGAAAAAAAACACACATGCACTCACCACAAGAGCGTAGTTTTCTGTTTTACTTACTATTATTACTTACTATTATTAATATTACTTACTAATATTTCGCAGTTTGAAGCTTAAGTTTAATGATCAAGTTTTATTCCCTTGATTTTAGGAAAGTTACTGTAGGCTGTTTTGAATACCACCAAATGAGAGTGTAACTGTACTGAAATTAAGTTTGTAATTTGAATTTGTATTTAGTTACTTTCCAACACTGTCAGACAGGAACTCATGCTCATGATTTGAGAAATGTTCCCTATGACTAATAACAACACTGTGTCTCAACACAGGACATGTTCTTGTGCAAATAGTATGTCATGAATTATATTAAATAAAGAACTTGATGTAGCCCAGCAAACAACAGTACTAATGACACTATTGAGGTTTTATCAAATTTGTCTGATTTACATTTAATGAAGTTTAAATAGGGCTGGGCAATAGGGCAATATGCCAAAAAAATAATCACCCCCCTCTTATATTGATAGATGTTTGTCTTATTAAAAACAAATATAAATGGCATTCAGTATTAATTTTCTGAACATAAACAGTGCATAGAGGTCTGAAGTCCACATGTTTTACTGACAGAGGATTGGTTATAGGCCTTTCAAATAAAAAGACCCAAGCTGATTCCAATTAGAAATGGCTGAATCTCAATCAAAAGTTTATTAACTGCATAGCAATTAAATAATATTTAGTAATTATTGTAGTAATGATATATAGAGTATAAACACATCAGCTACAAGTGATACTGATGATAAATACATGTCCGGAGTTTGCCCACCCCTGATTCGAAAATGCCTAAAACACTATATCCTTATACTATGCATTCTCTTCTTCCAGGCCCTGCATTACAGAGTGCGCTCAGTCAGTGTGGGTGAGCAGTGGCTGCAGCAGAGCACCCCCTGCAGGTTGGTTCATTGTTGTTTTCTTTTCTCTCTTCTTTTCTTCTTGGTAAAAAAAAAAAAATTAAAAACTGCTCATCTTTTATACAGTCATCTTAAAGTTAGACCTGCTTAATGTAACTTTCCAATCTTGTATTTAGTCAATTTGAGCTGTTTTATTGCCCCAAAATACCTTGTAACTTGATGATGTACATTTAACGCCATACTGTGGAACTTTCCAATAACATTTACATGGAGGAAAGCAAGTAGTAGATCCTCCTCCAAAAAAGTTACATAATACACTTGTAAAGCCACACTATGTAACTTTTTTGCCAAATAATAGACTAAAATAAAAGCATGTTTCTTTTTTTGTTGTTGTTTTTTTTTTATTTATTGCAAAAAAAAAATATTTATTGAAAAACATGCTGAAAGTTACGTACTGTACTTTTAAGTAACACATTATTTCTGTTTTTATGATAGGAGGGTTCGTGGCGAAGCCAAGAAATGCCGTAAGATTTATGGTATTGAGCACAGAGAGCAGTGGTGCACCGCCTGTCGCTGGAAGAAGGCCTGCCAACGCTTTCTGGACTAGACGGTCCTAATACAGACTGTGGCTTACACAACAGCTCCGTCTGGTGGACAAGAGCGGGAATGTACTGTATATATTTTTCTGTGTATATTTTTCATAATGGACCTCTTTGATGGACATTTTTGTATTATTTTGAGAAGCGCTTTTTGTATGACATTGTAAAACACTTCCTGGACTGGTTGAATTATTGCAGGGCTGTGTAGGGGCTGCTTTGCTCAGGGTCAGAGCAGTGGCATACTCCTAACTTTATAAGCAGCTATATAGGTTGTGTTCACGATCTAGAATTTAATGTCATAATTTTTTTTTTTTTTGTTTATATCCAAACACATGATCCACTAATGTCGAACTTTATCATTATTTGTTAGGGATTGGAACTTGCCATGTAAATCTTTGGAACTGAATAATGGCACTACATTCTGAAGCTAAAAAATTAATAATTTGACTTTTGTTTATTTATACTTACCGAACAAAACACTGAGCTTTGTGTCACCTTTTACTTAAAGTGGATAAGCAGAAATATACAGAGATATTAACCATAAACCAGTTCAACAAATCTGCAATCTGACACATGAACGGCAAATTCCACCATAGAACTCAGACCTGTCCTCTAGAATAGTGTTGTCATGATACTAACATTGCAAACTCGATTTCGATACTTAGGAGTAGACTCGATACTCCATACCGATTCCGATACCACAATGAAGATAAAATTAAAAAAAAAAAAAACGCATGATAATTTTCAACATTAAATAATAGTACTTTCTTTTATATTAAACTGTGGCCTTATATCTGTGTAATCCCTCAGTCGTCCAGATAGGTTTCGTAGTGGTCCATGGGCTTATACTAGTCTATATGGTCCTATACTTGTTCTGATACAGCTCAAAATCATTCTAAAGCTATTCAGGAAAGGTTCTTTTCCTGTGAATGTGACTTTTTTAGTATTGATAGCTGCTCAAATGAGTATCTAGTTTCGATACTAGTTTTAGTAATGATTAGTATCTGATTTTCAACAGCCCTATTCTCGAATGTTGTTATGTCACGTGAATGCAACCTATTCAGAGTAATACAGCAATAATTTTCATTCTTGAGTATTACTCTTTACATACAAACGTATTGCTCTTTACATACAAACGTCCACATGTGAGGGATTTGATGACAACAGCACAATATATTGCAAAGTTATGGCCATATCAGCTAATGCACTATCAATATTACAGATTATTGTATTAAATGTGTATGTATAGTTATTGAATATTTCATTTACTCTCATATGGTGCAGCCCTTAATCTGATCTGAATTCCTTCCATTTTTTACATGAAAAGTGTGGCAGCTATTAATGTTATGTATATATTCATTATCCTTTGAATGTCACCCACTGTGCATCCAAGCAGCCATGTCCAGTTGCTTCATAGTTACAGAAGCATTAGTTCTAAAACGGTGACTTTTTATACCAAGTAACACCTAAAGGACAAACGTGGCTCTCTTAGACCTGAAGTAGACATGCTAAAGATCTGGTGTACTTAAATTGTATTACATCATTGCTCCATCCATTACTTCTAAACAAGAACAAAAATGTAGATAATATTGACTCTAAATTAAGCAAATATTAGACATGTGGAGGATCTCAAATAGAGGACTGGGATCTACTTTACTCTTGACATTAAAAATAACATTTCTGCCTGTCCTCCATCTCAGTTTTAAGTGTACTATGTACTAAAACAAGACAGCTTTTGGAAAGCGACTGGTGCTCATTGTCTAAATGCTTTTTTAAACATTGCATTTATATATTATATTTTGTGATATGCATTTTATTATGAATATTCTGTTTAGATTTGTTTTGGGTTTTTTTTCATTTTAACTTTCCACATGTTGGACTTAATGAAAACTATAAAACTCCACATATCTGTACATGCAAAAACTCCTAAAATTTTGGAGTAAAAAATGAAAGCTCTTAAATGCATGGCAGATTCTTTAGTGCATGTTTAAAGTTGTTAGATAATATACTCCACCATCTTTGTGTTCAAATGAAGATTCTTCCATTCCATGCTGCTGTAGTTCAGGAAAAGAAGCCATGTCCATTGGTTTGTGTGGTGCTAACAAATGTATTCATAAAAAAAATTACATGCAGTTTAGGAGTGTCGCGGGCCACAGTTTTTGGAATTATCTGGACAATAATAATCTGGGTGTTTTCATACTTGCTCACAAAATTGGAACTAAACCTTGACTTGACCAAGACTAAACCGCTCAAACCAGAGCAAATGTGAATATACCTTATGCAAATTGTTTATTTTGTAGATTTCTTGCTCTCTGGGCAACATTTAATTGTTTACCTTTTTATTTGTTTTTACTATCAAAACTGTTTTAGTAGTGTCATTGTTGTAATAAGCTTAAACGCTTAGCAGTAACAGATACTATGGTAGTTAGAAATACAGTATTGACCAGTAAGCAGTTCATATTACAATGATCTGCAAATGTTTTTCTAGCCAACATAAAAATCAACCAGCATTTTGGTCCTTATGTTAATGATTAGGTTAATGTCAAGCCTTGAAGCTCTGAAATTGTGTTTACCACATGTCCAAAAAACTACATATGGATGCTTGTAAATATTTAATTTTAAGAAGCTGTCATTTATACTTTAAACATGTTAAAATAAAGCCATCTTTCAAAAGTAAGCTGTTTTACTCTTGACAACTGCTGTGATCCTGCAACTATTTACATGAATACAATCATAAAGAAATCAATGGAAAATATCTTCAAGATTATCAAAGGTAAATATGCTCTTACACTGCTCAAAGCCCATAGTAATTTGTACATATTTTTATTAAAGATAATGCAACTCGATAACAGCAAGCCCAACACAAGCATGGTGTCAAATGATTCTGTAAAAAAAGAATGTGATGTGCACAGACTGGTCACGTGCACATGCCCACGTGCACACGCTCACACATAGCAGTGCCTCTGCTCCAATAAATAAAATAAAGGTCCAAACGCAAGTCCAAAGAGGGTCACTCCGGCGCGTTTGAGCCAGAATCTGCAGAACACAGAGAAAGCCGTGAATAAAACAACTATGTCTAGTGTAGGGTTATCTTATACTCAGTGCTTACGATTAATCGATAATCAACTAAGACAATTATCTAGACAAGATCGTTTGAGCAAATTAACTGCTCAACATGGCCCTATAGTCACATCATTACACAAAGTAGACAGAAACATTGTCACAGCAGCACAAAATCTGCCTTAATGAAAATGGCTCTTTAAATGCTAACAGCTGTTCACTACCCTGTCTCTCACAAAACTGGGTTTTCGACACCTTAAATAAGCGTGTTGACTGAACTTGGGTTCAGTTCCCCATTATTCTCACACACTGCTTCTAGAACGACATCTGATGGAATAATGGGGAACTGAACCCAAGTTCAGTCAACACGCTTACCTGTCTCTCACAAAACTGGATTTTGTGAGAGACAGGGTAGTGAACAGCTGTCTCTCACAAAACCAGAGAATGCTAACAGCTGTTCACTACCCTGTCTCTCACAAAACTGGGTTTTCGACACCTTAAATAAGCGTGTTGACTGAACTTGGGTTCAGTTCCCCATTATTCCATCAGATGTCGTTCTAGAAGCAGTGTGTGAAGTTCAGGATAGTTGTAAGCAAATATTCACTCTTAAACTAATACAAAAATCATATGTGTTTCATGTTTGTAGAAATCCAAACTACAGGCTTAACAAGGTAAACCTTGCAGCTGTTGCCTTTTCATCAGTGAGGCAATTTAAATTCCAGTTTCTATTTAACTATGTTATATTGGTCAGCCCTGGTCGTGAGCTTAAAGACAAAGCATGTCATCTTAGCTGACCACTGCAGCTCTATGTGCAGGTGGTTCTATCAGACATACTATACTCACTTTTGCCGTCACACGCCACGATCTTGACCTTGTCCACTTTGACCAAATCTGTCACCTCTCGGAACTCCACATCGTTCAGAACAAACGTCCACACATTATCACAAAACCTGTAGGTGTTCAGGGAGCCCTGTGAGGGAAACAAGAGTCAAACCTGAAATCACACATTTCTTCATGACATAAAGTGTGCACGTGGTCAGGCAAAAGAGCATTCACCCCACTAATGAGCTACCAAAACAGATTGAGAAGAAAATACATCAACCACATGATTTAAAGTTCAGATATGGGTTAAAACCACTTAAAGTTAGGGTTTAGATTAAGGTTACAGGCAGGTAGAGACTATGGTTAACGTTAGGATCAATATCCAGGAAATTACTGTAAGTCAATATAATGTCCCCCAAAAACCAAGGAAACCTAACATGAGTGTGCCTGTAGTGTTTGGGGAGCTGACTCACTCTGAAGTTGACTCTGTTGCGGACACGGTTGGCCAGTGCTGTATTGATGGCTTTATCAAACTGCAACAGCACCTGAAGAGCCAACTGAGGGGTGATCTGCTGCGTCTGCTCACACACAGAGACAAAGAGAGAGAAATAGTCACATACACATAGGCCTACAGGGGTGAGACTGGAACATCTGAGGGGTTTGGAGACAGACAAAATTCGTAGAAATTCTATGAGACACCATCATGGTGCAACAGGATCTTCTAATTCTTAGAGTGCACCGTCACATCCTATTCTACATACATCTGTGAAAGAACAGCAACGGCAACAATTAATCAGAATAACGAACTACTGGACAACTGAAATAACTGTTGACTCATTTAAAAATTGTTAATTATTTTCTGGATCATGAAGGGACTAGATGCTAGACACATGCTGTTTGCTTGGTAAACAGATTTTAAGGCAAAACAAGGTCATTGCAATGAGACAAGATTATTTTAATGAGAAATAATACACGCAGTTAGTAAATATTATCATTTAAAAAGCCTCAATAAGGCATATATTGGGTTAAACTGGTTAAAATTACAAAAAATCTTAGACTAGACGAATAATTAGAAAACTTAACGATAACTGCAGCCATATGTGTTACTTTCATTACAGCAGTGAAAAAATTGTGTGTTTTTAGGAAGCAGTTGGCGCTTAGATGCGGGGGTTGCAATTTATCATTAAAATAATTATCATTTATTTGAATATGGATTCTTGTTGGAGAGAAGGATATCTGCATGAGTCAATCTTATCAAGTACAACTGCAACTGACGTGCAGACGCAACAAAACACATGTATTTCTTGTCAGTAGACCTCTGAGTGTGGGCACCACTCAGACAACTCGTACATAGTTTCTTCAATACAACACATCTACTTATTCTTCAAGATTTGGCTTTCTCAAAGAGTCTAGTCCAGGGCATTAGTCGCATGCTAACCTGGAGCTAAGTGCTTTACCTGGATGAGCTCGTCCAGACTCTCCTGCAGACTGTTTCCCAGCGTGGTGTTTCTGTACAGCTGGTACGCCATCTCATCAACTCACGTCAACAAAACGACTCACTGAGGCAGCCCCAATTTGACACACGCATGCACTAAAAACCTGGGAGTAAAACACGAGAATCTCCTGCTACAGCTAAAGCTAAACTAGCACTAGCAGCTTCCCTCCACAACAAACCACTGTTCTTCTGCTGCCCATCACTCACGTGTTTCTGTGCTCAGTGCCCTCACGCGGACACTGAGCGAATGACAGAACAATAAATAAGTCATATTTTGGCCCCGTGCAGGTGAGTCGAGTTTGCGCCTAAAGTAAATCGGACTGTGTATCGGCTTCTCCAGATGTGTTATTGGGATTTTTGAGATTCGAATCACATTTTTAAAAAAAACAAAAAACTGTTTAAACTGGACTAATTATTAGCCGCTTGTTTAGCTTTGTGTTTACTTATCAGTGCATAATAGTCACATGAAAGATTATCAATTTTATGTAAAGTCATGGAGGTCAAATGAAATCTGTGAAACATTAAAAAAAAAAAGTCATGGACTTGAGAACAGAAAACCATTTGCTAAAAATGGCTTAAAGTAGCACTGTGTAACTGGAGAATGGATATCACCTGCATGATTCCATGTAAATAGTTCAAGTTAAAACCTTACTTTGGAACATGGAGAGACAGCGTGGAGATAGACACGTTTTATGTCATACTGTGGAATATCACAGTCCAAGCAACATTTCCATGGACAAGCAGGTGGAGGCCCTCCTACAGGCCGAGTACACATCAGGTTTGTGGAGATTCAAGGGCTTTTTTGGTGCAATAAAAACAGTCAAAATTTAACAACCAAACAAACATGCTTATTTTAGTCTATTCGCGGGCTAAAAAGTTACACATTGGGGCTTTAAGTTAAAATAATAATACTGAACTAAAAGTTCAGAGAGATCCATTTACTCTCTTTTCTATAATATTAAACTTACTTTATTTGTCAGTTTGTTTCTGGCTTTACCGAAGCTGAATCCGTCAGGGTAGCTTAGCCTATGTCTCACTCTGATGTGATCAAATGAGAAGAGGTCTATTACTGCATCAAGCTGTGACCTCTGGGCTGTAGATGGGGTGACGGATTTGGCGGATCATGTCAGCATGTGTTTGCTAATGACCAGATGTGTTTATCCATGCTGCTGCAGTGACCTTTGACCCCACCCAGTCACCCCTCTGAAGGCCAACCTGCTTGGAGCGTTATGGAGCACCAGAGAAATGCACTTGTACAAGAGGGATGATGGATCAACATGCAGACAGGAGGTTAAGGGTGAGGGGGTGGCAGTACATGATGTAATAGAACAGTCCACAGCCAATCACATACCTCGCTATGGCAAGTTTAGTTGTATACCACAGTTCATTCACAAAGTAATTTAAAGTGCTTTACAGAATAAAAAAGACATTAAAATCACAATAAAAAACAAAAATAATCATCATAAAATGAACATTAAAAGAGAAGAGTGCAGAATAAAAACCTTTCAGTCATATGCACAGCTAAACAGAACCGTTTTGAGCCTGGATTTAAACATTGTCAAAGTAGAGGCCTGTCTCACATCTTCAGGAAGACTGTTTCAGATTTTAGCTGCATAAACTGAAATGTTGACTCTGTATGTTTAGTCCTGACTATGGGCACCAGGAGGCTGGTCCCTGAAGTCATTTCAGAGATGTACTTTGGTGCTAGGCCATAGAGAGACTTGTACACAAGCAGAGCTGCTTTAAACTCTATTCTCTGAGCCACAGGAAGTCAGTGCAGAGACCTGAGTACAGGACTTATGTGCTCATACTTCCTGGTTCCAGTCATGACCCGAGCTGTAGCTGTCTTACCACTTGTTTGGA
>KN472008.1:17428-34516 GCA_000787095.1 Periophthalmodon schlosseri | reverse complement strand
TTTTTTTTTAAATGTGCCCAGCCCAAGTTTTCATGCAAAACTTTACAGAGAAAGCCCCATTTTTCCGTCGTCAGACTCCAGGTCACCAGCTCAACACCTGCGTCCAGGTCAGTCACTATTGCATTTTGGTTCATAAACTATAAACATTTTGGTGCTGAATTAATAAAAAATGGTCTGCACAGTGTGTCCGGTTTACAAAAAATGTGTTTTTTTAAACCACAATTTTGGTTTTGTTTCATATTTTATGTTGTGGTTTTTTGTATATCTTGTTAAATTTTGAAAAAAAGGCAAAAGCTAAAGATACAAATGGACAGGAAATACTGACGCTAACAGTGAGGTTGCCAGGTGCTGTTGTGCAGAGCAAGTCGCCAGCACTGAAATCAGGACTTTGATTGACTGTGCTTAATATTGCAGACAGATTTTAATGTTTGTTTTATTTTCTCCTCTCACCAGCTCATAGGAAAATGTTCACCAATCAGTCAGAGGCAGGATGCAGCACACAGGCGGTAACTCTGCTCACGGTTTGGGTCTGTGTTTACACACTGTTTGTCCCACTTTACATTTTCATTTTGTTCGTGGGATTTCGAAAATTCACATCCAGAACTTCAGCTACAAGCAACTCCGACGTCTTCACCCTAAACATGATCATAATGGAGATTTTAAACATCGTGGCTGTGTATCTTTACTGCAGTGGGTACTTCTCTAAAGACCCTCATGTTGTGTTAGTGGGAGAAGTTGTTTGCTTGGCGACTTTAACAGGACAGACAGTTTTCCACAACCTCATCTGTGTGGACCGCTACCTGGCCGTGGTTTATCCAATCAAATATCTGCATTTAAAGAAAAGAGGTGGAGTCAAAGTTAGAAATATTAGCGTTGGCTGCACATGGGTGGTCAGCTTTTTCCTTGTGATTGTTGCATCTTTTACCAGCTCAAACATGTTCCTGTTTGTTCACATTATGTTACAGCCAATTGTATCCATTCCTATTGTGTGTTTCTGTACCGCCTCTGTCCTCTGCGTTCTCATTCGCCCACGACCGGGTGAAGTGGGCGGGGACAGAAAAGCTTTAGACCAATCAAAACGTATGGCTTTCAACACAATGATGACCACCCTGGGAGCTCTGTTGTCAAAGTTTCTAATCTTACTTTTATCTTACATTCTAGCCCTCTTCCCAGCCTTAGATACGGAAATCTATTGCTTTCTGTCGATCTGTGCTTATTGGCTTTCTCTCCCCAGTCGCCTCATGTTACCACTGCTCTTTCTGCACAGAGCACGAAAACTGCCCAAGTGGAAATGAGCTTTGATGAGCAATGAATTTACTTTTATGAACATGTATCACAACAGTAATGCTATGTTTTATTTACATATTCTTTACTGACTATAATCCGATTACTGTGTGTATGGGTTTGCAGAATGCTGTTAGATGTTGCGTTCATGTGTTTTTGTTTTTAGGATGAAAATATATGTTATGTATAGGCCAGCTAAAATGAAAAATTTAAAAATGCTGATTTTTGTTAAATTAAGATTTTTGTTTAAAGATCAGATATTTTACTTCTATGGGATAATACCTGCTAACGCATAACATATTAAGATCATCATGTTACCTTTTATTGTTTTGGTTTAAATCCTTTTTTTTTTTTTAAGCAAAGGAGTGCCCCAAGGCTCAATTTTGGGCCCGCCGCTTTTTACTATCTTTATTACTTCGATTGGTTGCAATTTAAGAGAAAGCCACATACATTTATATTTAGATGGTGCAGTTTTGTGTGCAAGGCCTCCCTCTGCTGGTCAAGCGCTTTCAAAACTGCAACAAGATTTTTATTGAATCCAAAAAACCCATCACTGTACACGCTATGAAAGAGGAGGTTGACTATTGCTATCTGTCAGTTTATTATTTATTTATTTATTTTTATAAAGGACTACTTGATAAACTGCCTGAATATCTCACTTGTTTGTTAAACTTTGATACAGGAACTTTTAATACAAGATCTCACGATTGTTTGTGTCTAAAAACTGACCACACTAGAAATGAAATGGGAAAAAAAGGACATGCAAAACTGGATACACTAGTGCCACTAATGCACTTCAATAATCCGGTGATAAACATTTATAATCACGCCTGCTCCTGTTTTTAATGTTTTAAATGGCCGTATGCAGTTATCTGTTTTGTTTGGGGGTTTTTTTGTTGTATTTTTCTGTATTTTAAACAGGGCACCCATGAAAAATAGGTCTCTCACTTGTGTAAATAAAGATAAATGAAACGAAACAATGCATTAACATGTTTTATAAGTTTCACTTTCGTTTTTGACGCTCTGTGTCTCCCCTCCCTTTGCTCTCCGCCTTAAGCCCCTCCCCCTTCAGAGCGCTATCACAACACAGTCAGCTGCATCCCACTAATGAAACTACTGCACATCGCATCAGGTTTGTGAAGTTGTAGTGCACAGTTTTGTATCATGTTTTTGTGTATTTATGGAGAATTGTCGTGTGGGAGCGTGGGTGACGTAGGCTTGTGGGCGGAGCCTTGTACAGAATCTTACAGCTAAGATTTTGATGAGGGAAACTGACGAAAACAAAACAAAAAAAAATACATAATACTCCCTCTTTAATTAAGTAAAATCTGGCAGCAGTATCACTTTTTAGAATCTGAAAACAACCAAAACTTTATAATATTAAGTGCCATGGGAAGACACTGAATGCGCACACGAAAAGAAGGAAAATTAAAACAGAGGCGATAGAGAAAAGCTGAAGAGGGGCAGGTTCAGAAGCCTCCTCAGCTCCCTTCCATGGATTCATTATCTGTTGCGAAAGCCGCGGTGTTACCAGGGAGACTGAGTTCCCGATCGATCTCTGAGCAAACACGATCCACACCCCAAAACCAGGAAACAAGGGCTGGGTGAATTTTTCCGTAAACGTGTGGATATGGGACGCTTTTCCTTCATCAAGAATCTCATAAAAAGACAGAATTCCTTCCTCATAGTCCAGGTATACGCCCACTACGCCTGAAATAAACCCCGCAGAAGCCACGCCCACATTTCCAGCAGAAAACCCAACAAGACCTGTAGAGATGCGTCTGATTGGCTCTTGGACATTTTCATGACAAACGTAGAACTGTCCGTCGTAAATCCGCAGACTCCAGGAATAGCTGTTGTCTCCGAATACACCTTTGGAAGACTCTCCAAAACGATTGATGAGTTTGTAAGTCAGTGCGATGTCAACCCAGTCCCTCCACTCTACCTCGAAGTAGCATCGACTCCGCAGACCCGCGGAGCCCAGGATTTGATGGGAACGTTTGTACCGTTCGGGGTGGTCCGGGTACGGCTGCGTTTCTCGAACCAGGGTGGCCGTGCGGTTGTTCTCGGACACTAGGAGGCGCCTGTGAGCTGTGTTACGGTCCAGTGTGACATAAACAAATTCTGAGGGAGACAAAATTAGTGACATATAAAATGACATTGTAATTCCATACAGATCGGTATTTCAAATGTCCCAACTCCCAACTGTCATCTCCCAATTTGAATCATTTATCGACTTTGTGTCAATCATGCTAGTCGTTCGCTTGACTACAATTTAGGGCTGCAACTAACAGTTATTTTGCTAATTGATTAATCTAGCTATTATTCTTTCAAGCTCAGTCACACGTGGGCAGCTCGGAGTAGAGCCGCTGGTCCTACACGTGGAGAGGAGCAGCTGAGGTGGCTCGGGCATCTGTTCAGGACACCTCCTGGACACGTCCCACCAGGAGGAGGCCCCGGGGTAGACCCAGGACACCCTGGAGGGACTATGTCTCTCGGCTGGCCTGGGAACGCCTTGGGGTCCCACCGGAGGAGCTGGAGGAAGTGTCTGGGGTGAGGGAAGTCTGGGAGTCCCTGCTGGGGGTCCCTGGGCTCTCTGGTTTCTGCCATCTACTCACTGCCCCTGACAGGCTGATCCAGGATAATAAACATCACTTTTGCACTTGTACAATTACAGATTTTCTTGTTCAGAAATTTATACTTTGCAGCTGATGTCATCAACATTCCTTGTGGATGTGACGCTAACTGGAGGCACTGCTCTGTCTGAAACTCTGATACTCAAGTCAGACTTCAATCTGAGCTTTGGTTTCACACAATGTGACCAGAAGGAACTGAATTAGTTTAGATGATTTGTGCTGTTTAACAAGTCTCTCAAACATCAAATTACAATCACAAGCTAGCTACCATTAGCCAACAGTTTCAGTTAGTCACGCTCACTTTTTTGTTGAAAATCAAACACCTAAACCATGAACGCTCCATTTAATCAAACGCTCCTGAAATGTCTTGCTTAAATCCATGTTGTGTTGTTTTGTGAGTTTTCAGACCGTCTAAAAAATGTGTTTGCTGTGACTATCTGTCCGCTCCCTGGTATTTAAATATTGATTTATTTTAGCACAACTCGACTCATTTCCAGTACACGATGAACGGAGCAGGAAGTGTGTCTCTGCACTTTTTGAGAGAACCGGAGTTAGCCAGGCGGCTCTGTGAAAAGAGCCTATAGAGTGGAATTTCAGACCAATAACTCCCGGTGTATCCAAAGATCTTTACCTAGACTCCTCTGGACGGGGGAGCGCGCAGGGAGTCGTACTGTAGGCCTGAAATACAAAATAGCTGTCATTCAAAAACAAAAAACAACCGTAACTTACTAAACCTTTAACTCTTGTATAGTAATATATAATTTAAGAAGAGATTAAAAATTCAAATAGGAAAAAAAGTAAACTTCAAAATAATGATGTTTACGTTCATGTTGTATCATGTCTGTGAGGGGAGGGGGCAGGTTTCACTTCTGCCCTCTACTGGTTTAAAAATATCAAATAAACGTACACATGGCAGCTTTAACATGCATTGCTCTAATTAAATAAATACATAAAGTGAAACTAAATAGTGATAATTCTGCACTTTTGTGGCTTATTTCACATTTATCTGATACTTAAACCTCAGATAATACTATTAAACGCTATTATGCTAAATGCTACTTCAAAAAATCTAGATGTTTTATATAATTTTGCCCACCACTATGTTACTGAACACTAGAGGGCGCACTTACCGTTCACGATGTGCATTAGCTGAGCACACGAGAGCAGTGACCAGGAGCGTCAGGATCTTCTGCTCCATTGAAATCCGCCTTCAGCTCTTTATCCAAAAGAGTAACAAGAACAGAGGGATGAGAAACACAGCCGTCTTTATCCTGGTTTAGTTCTTTCTTTAGTCCATGTTAAAGACAGATTTAGTTGCTGTAAATGTGCTACTTTTCTGACGAGGGATCGGCGCTACTTGATTGTCGACATGGTGATATTTTTGCTTTGCCCGAAATGTTCCTGAAGATGACATGAAAGCTGTAGTTAGTAACTTTTTTTTTTGCCAAACTATAGACGAAAGTAAAAGCATGTTTTTCATTATGGATGTTTTTATATTGCACTGAAAAACATGGTGTACTATAAACGGGCTTGCATCTCCGCAAATCTGACTCGTATTTGTCCTGGAGGAGGGATTCCAGGGCTGAAATTATCCAAATGTTTGTAGTGAAGGTGTGTGGATTTTAAAAACACAGTGGAGCACTTCCTGTATAACCACGTGACATTTTCAGACTGTAAATGACGCAAATGTGGGACTCTAAGACCAAACCAATGTCGTCCTGTCGTCTACAAATTGAACATATTAGTTTTATATAATCCGCCCTCTCTTGGCGCATCCTTTTATTGTGATTTTGACGAAACGCTGAAGCATTGAAGCAAAAACGAAACGATTTTAACAGGAGATTTTAAGAGAAATTAGATGGACAGATGCAAAAATACAAATTAAAAACTGGCTCAAATGATAAAACCCACCAGAATCACCAGGACCAACCCTTGTTAGATTTAATCCTCACAAACAAGTCACCAACCGATAACTTTGTGACAGGTTTATCAGATCATAATATTTACACTGATGGTCAGAAAAGTGGCAAAGAAGCGACTAGAGCGTGTTTTTACTGTCCTTAATGTTAAGAATCACCAAAGGGTCATTCCAGAAAACAAACTGCACCTCTTTGAAAATGAACTGAAACACACAAATGGGATTTTTCCACAAAAATCAAGAACTGGCTCAAGGAAAGTCAACACTGTGAACTCTGAACTGTCCTGGGATGTAGAGTGGACGGATACGAATTAGTTTATGTGTGTGTTTTTACCAATGTCTTTTACAGTTGAAACCAGAAGTTTACATACACTATATTAAAAAACACATGTTTCTGTTTTTTTGTTTTGTTTTTGTTTTTTTTTTCTCACTGTCTGACATGAAATCAGACTAAACTTTAACTGTTTTAGATCAATTAGGATTACCACAATTATTTCTATAAACCCACCAGAATCACCAGGACCAACCCTTGTTAGATTTAATCCTCACAAACAAGTCACCAACCGATAACTTTGTGACAGGTTTATCAGATCATAATATTTACACTGATGGTCAGAAAAGTGGCAAAGAAGCGACTAGAGCGTGTTTTTACTGTCCTTAATGTTAAGAATCACCAAAGGGTCATTCCAGAAAACAAACTGCACCTCTTTGAAAATGAACTGAAACACACAAATGGGATTTTTCCACAAAAATCAAGAACTGGCTCAAGGAAAGTCAACACTGTGAACTCTGAACTGTCCTGGGATGTAGAGTGGACGGATACGAATTAGTTTATGTGTGTGTTTTTACCAATGTCTTTTACAGTTGAAACCAGAAGTTTACATACACTATATTAAAAAACACATGTTTCTGTTTTTTTGTTTTGTTTTTGTTTTTTTTTTCTCACTGTCTGACATGAAATCAGACTAAACTTTAACTGTTTTAGATCAATTAGGATTACCACAATTATTTCTATTTGCTAAATGCCAGAATAATGAGAGAAGGATTTTTTTGACAATTTTTCATTTTATTATTTTTTTTATTTAATTTAATTTTTTTTATATATAGGGTATGTAAACTTCTGGTTTCAGCTGTATGTGTGTGTGTTTACCTGTGCCTTTTATGTGTGTGTTCTTACCTATGCCTTTTCTTTTTTTACTAAAACCTTTTAAAAGCCTAACCAGGGATGGGGGCTATGTACATGGGCATCGGTTACTTATTTCGTGGCCATGTTTGACTGTACTGTCCCTGTGTTTTCAGTTTGAGAGAAGAACTCAGCCTAAATATGCAGGGATTGTGTGTTAAACATGTGTGAATGAAACAAAACACAAAACCAGGTCTGTTTGTGATGAGACATTATCAAATAGATCAGAAAAATCACAATATGGGCCCTTTAGACGTTCACTTAAATGTGTTTTTACAGCTTAACCCATCCACGGAGACAAACAGATGCCGAACTTCCCTTCAGAAAATCTCACACACCTTAAAGTTTTGCCCGATTCTGTAGTCGGTTCTCGTAGAAATAAAAACAAAACATGACAAAGTAAAAATATAAAGCATGTGGATGAATGAAACTTACCTTGTTTTGCAGCTGATCGCCACCAGGAAATGTTCAGTGAAGGGGAAAGTTTTACGACCTGGTTTGAAAAGAGACCAAAGTCTAATAGGGCTTCAGCAACAGACAACACAAACTAATAAATATTGTAATAAAACTGGCTCCTTTTTTGTGTCGTCCTTATCCCGCCCACTTTCGCTGTAAATGCTCCAAACTGGGCTTTCTTTGTGTTTTATCGTTTCTTCATCAACAGGTTCTTTTAATATGATCACGTAAAGGTCCCATATTACGCAAAATTGACTCTTGTGAGCTTCAAGCCGTGTTATAATGTTCTCTCCTCAAAAACAGACCTGGAGTTGTGTTTTGTTTCATTCACACATGTTTGAGTAGCACTTTATTATTAGTCTGTCTACATCTCCAAAGCTCAAAATGCTCTGTTCCACCTTGTGATGTCATGAAGCGGTACTCTTCAGTTAAGTTAACCACTACCTTTTTGTTCAGTAGAGATTTTTAACAATTCCAGCGCTGAAATCATCTAAATGATTCTAGTGAAGGTGTGTGGAGTTTAAAAACATAGACTGCAAGCTGCTGCGTTCCAAATAGAAAGTGATCATGGCTCCAATTCACTTTCTGTTGAAAAACTGTCATCCCTCTCTCTGTGACTGCTGCAGTGAGCCTCATGATTTTGATCTTAAAATGTTCGTATTAACCCGCTCTACATGATCCTGGTGTTTTTATTTCGCTACTGTGTCCGTAAATCAAGATATGAACATTAATAACAGACAAATCAGGCGCCTTCTTTCCCAGAGGTCGCACCCGCTAGTGTTAGCAACAGGTTTGATTGACAGCGTTGCTCAGCGCCCTCTCCCTGCTAAAGGGGCGTTACCTTCAACAGCCTCGCTCTGGATTGGCTCTTTGGTTGCTATGGTTACTTAGTCCACTTCTTTATCCAGTCTATGCACACACCACAGTTAGAAGATGTTCATATTGAATTAAATTTCACTACCTCGTCGCCCTTCTACCATTCTGTACAAAAAGGTGAGGGGTCTTGCCCTGTGCGTCTGGACAGGAATGGAACCGGCAACCCACAACCCGCAACACCGCTGCCGTTTCCAGAAGCCAACCAGGTATTTTGAGTAATTATAATTCGTCGCTCCTCTCCTTCCCTAATCCTCTCAACTCAATCCACTGCTGAGTTAGACACTTGTATAATCTCTCCGTCTCTGTCCTGTGTGACTGTGGCAGAGCGGTTGTCCCGCCTCCTCCCTCTCACCAGGAGGTCGCGGGTTAGACTCCTGATCTCCCTGAGTGCGATTTGCAACTCCTCCCCGTGTTACTGCGGCAGAGTGGTTATCCTGTGTTTAGGATTGCGCAATTAATTCATAAAAAAGATGCTATAAAACGATTGTACAGTCTCGGAAAAAAGTGAAACCGTTTCTAAATCTGTTGAAATGACGATTCTGAATTCAAGTGATTTTTAACGACTAACTGGGACGACAGTGGCTCAGTTGATAGAGCGTTTGCCCACTGATCCGAAGGTTGGTGGTTCAAATGTCTGCGTAAACTGGTGCGTGAATGCGATTGATGTTCTCGATGTAAAATGCCTTGACGGTGGAAAAGCGCTACATAAAAATTTGACCATTTACCAACTGGTTCCATATCAACTTTGCTGTGACAGTCCAGAGCGTTGCCTGGCTGTGTGTTGTGTGCGGAGCTCATCGATATTTTATCCTCCTTAATCTTTTCATCCGTTCTTCTGAAGAGACAGCGCTGCTCCAGTCCTCCAGCGCCGGAACGCTTTTTTATTTGTTCTGGTTTCGTCTCAATGGGAGTGTTTATGTTTTGTTGGGTGTGAGGAGACTCTTGCAAAAGGTGAGCGCAGTCGAGAGACAAGGAACAGAGTGTTGGGGTGATGTTTTAAGAGCGTGATCAGACCAAAGTCTTATGCGTGTCGTTTAAGCGTTTTTTAAGCGTAAAAAAACGTACGATTTTAAAACATTATCAAATATGAATGACAAACTGTTCAATCAGAATCTTAGTTTGAAGCTAAGTGTAAATGCATTTGGAAGAAAGAACGGAAAGACGTATTGTTTTGCATAATTTTCGAAACCTTTTATGAAACCAGTTAGATCGTCTCTGTAAATGCTCTTATAGCTCATCCTCTCAGTCTGTAGCATAGACTGGATAAAGAAGTGGACTAAGCGAGCGTGACGTCACCCACAGCTTTCGGCTCCAGTCAAACGAAGCTCGTTACAGGGGCCGATTTGGAGCCGAGTTCCATATTTGGAATTCCGACCGCGAGTATCATAGCAACCAAATAGCCAATCCGGAGCGAGGCTGTTGAAGGTAACGTTGCTTCCCGCCCGCGCCGCTGGTTTAGCAGGGAGCGGGCGCTTAGCAACGCTGTCAATCAAACCTGTTACTAACGCTACCGAGAAAGAAGGTGCCTGATTTGACACAATAGCGAAATAAAAACAGCAGGATCACGTAGAGCGGGTTAATACGAACATTTTAAGACTTATGTCGACTTTATGTGAAGCACTTTGGGCAGTTTAAGTTGTATTTTAAATGTGCTATAGAAATAAAATTGAATTGAATTTAATAGGCTATTGCTATTTGTGAGGTACTGTCCCCAAGTAAATCCCCTTGTGAAGTTTGTTTTACATTTGTGACCTGTGTTCTACTTTTAGACCAATCATGGCCAAGGTGTCCCCGTTAGTCCCGCCCACCATCATTCTCCCTGAAATGGAGAGACCAAAGAGGAGTGAAAGGTGTGTGAGTAAATGAACAGTTTGGTAAATATGGACGTACGGAGTTGAGCCTCTTCTTCGTCTTCAATTCAAAATCTTTCTTTTTGTTTCAGACCGTGTCGTAAAGTGGCCGTTTTGTCCAACGCCAACAACAGCAACAATAACGACGACCAAAAGTATGTTCACGTGAGATACCAGCTTCGGTCACAAGGGGGCGTTGTCAATCACTGCGAGATAGGAACCAGATTTTAAAGGAGAACATATTATGCAAAATCGACTTCTAACTTTTAACATTTTAACCATGTTATAGTTGTTTCATAGCCTGGGATCCAGAACACACACTTCCTCAATACGTTACAAATTTGTGAGTCTGGTCCCCGGTGAATCTCTCCAAGTTCAAATGGGCGTGATTGACAGGTGGATTAGCCAATCAGGGACACGCATGGTCAGTTCGTATCGGAAAAAATAAAGGAAAAAAATATCACACGGGGCTGAAAAACATAGCGGATTTTTGCAGAATCGACGAGCGAAGCACGAAACTGTGTTAATCTGAGGTGAGAGAAATGTGATTTCATTTGTAAATCAGAGGCGACCAACGAGCTCCTTCGTTTCACACGCGTCACTGAAATAAACAAATCTGATTGGACGATCACGTTTGTGAGTGGGGACCAGACTGATATCAAGCTACATAAAAAATACAGAGAGATATCAGTCTGAAGTTGTTTCCTCTTTCCATTTACCTTCTTGAAGATGGAGTGATTCATGCGTGTTTGCTAAAAAAAAATCCCCGTTTTCAGTGACCCTGATTTTTGGCTTAAATGAAAAAAAAAAAATGCTGTTTATTTTGGTGAACTGTAGCAGAATGAACTGTAGCACTGCATGTTCTTATGACGTTTACAGTGACACGCCACAAAGGAGCAGGTGGACGTCAGCGGCGCCGTTTTAAACCTGGAGTCAGTGGAGTTGTTTTAACGAGAAGAGAGAATGAGAGTCTCTGCTCTTTTGTTCCAGAGAAAAAGAAAAAGAAGAAAAAGCGGAAACCAAAGAGCCCTCGAAGGATGAGGAGAAGCAGAGGAAGAGGAAGGAGAAGAAGGAAAAGAAGGAGAGGAAGGAGTAAGTCTGCGCCACGACAAGGGTCCACCAGAGGGCGCCCCCGACTGAATCATTATTGTATAGAACGTTATTGACACTTTGCAGCTGATGTCGTCAACATTCCCTGGGGGCGTGATGCTAACTGCAGGCACTGATCTGTCTGAGGCTTTGTTGGACTTTAATCTGAGCTTTATTTTAACACAATCTGACCATAAAGAACTGACTTACGTGGAACCACGACGGGTGAGCTGATTTGTGCTGTTAAACAAGTCTCTCACACTTAACATTACAGTCACAGGCTAGCTAGCGTTAGCCAACAGTTTTTCAGTTAGTCGCTCTCACCTTTTTGTTGAAAATCAAACATCTAAACAGGACCATGAGCTCGGATTGATCACAGACTCCTGAAAATGTTCTGTTTAAATCTATTTTGCATTTTTTCTTCAGTTTTCAGACAATCTAAAAAACTCTTTTGGCAGTGTTTGCTAATGTGTGCATTGCGTCACCATGGTAACTGCTGAACATTCCGCCATACACATACACGTTAAACACCCCCAGAGTGACTTCACTGCAAAGTATCACTTGTACAGAATGTTATAGCTTATCTTTATACGTTGCGTCAATTATGTTTGTGTTGTAGAAAGGAGCGACAGGAGAAGAAAGAGCGAAAGGAGAAAAAATTGAAAGAAAAGGAAGAAAAACAGAAAGAAGAGAAAGAGAAGAAAAACGAGCCGTAAGATTCACAAACGTCTGATTTTTTTTTTCAGTTATCAGGTTATGTAAATGTCATGTAAACAATTCTATCTGACTTCTGTCTGAGGTTCTGGCAAAGACAAAAATGAAAAAGAAACTATTTTAAGTGTTTTGTACTTCCAAATCATAGACTGTATAAAGAAGTGGACTAAGTGAGTGTGACGTCGCCCACAGCGTTCGGCTCCAGTCAAATGAAGCTCATCGAGGCCAGAGCAGTTGTAGGGACGATTTGGGGCCGAGTTCCATATTTGGAATTCCAACCACGAGTATCATAGCAACCAAAGAGCCAATCTGGAGCGAAGCTGTTGAAGGTAACGCTCCTCCCCGCCCGCACTGCTGGTTTAGCAGGGAGGGGGCGCTTAGCAACGCTGTCAATCAAACCTGTTGCTAACGCTAGCGACCTTAGGGAAGGAAGACGCCTGATTTGTCTGTTATTAATGTTCATATCTTGAGTTAAGGACAAAATAGCAAAATAAAAACACCAGGATCATGTAGAGGGTTAATACGAACATTTAAGACCAAAATGACAAGTCTGACAGCAGCAGTTACAGAGAGAGGGGCCACGGTTTTTCAATAGAAAGTGAATTGGAGCCAGAGTCAATGGAACCGGAATCGCGCCCATGATCACTTCCTGTTTGGAACGCGGCGGCTAGCGGGTTAGCTATGTCCATTTATACATACAGTCTATGTTCCAAATACAATTATTAAGTTATCTGATTTTTACTGACCAGATAAATGTACCCACTGACCGGGAGTAAAATTATAATGATTATTTCAGTTCCCAATGTTGCATCCTTTGGCGTGACTTTTTGGATTTTTGTTTCTGTTTTGTTTCCAGTCCGAAGGAGATCGCTGTTATAGACCCGGCCTCCAACCAGTACTACTACTGGCTCTTCATCATCACTATCCCAGTCATGTACAACTGGACCTTCATCATCGCCAGGTAATAGCAGCACAAATTCCACCTTAAATCTGCCCCAGTCCACCTTAAATGAGAGCTCTGAATAACTCGATTTGGGCCACGTTAAAATGGGCTGAATAGTTGTTGAGTATATTTGAATCATTTTTAATTGTTATGTGGAATATAAACTCTAAATTATGAAATCAAAATGGCTAGAAAATATAAACTATTGATTTCCATTAAAAATACTGTATCGTAACTAGTGTCTATCTAGAATCCAGTGGTGGAATGTAACAAAGTACAAGTAGTAAAGTACTGTATTAAGTAGAATTTTTAGGTATCTCTACTTTACTTAAGTACATTTTACAGTGGGTACTTTTTACTTTTACTTCACTACATTTGAGAGCAGTATCTGTACTTTCTACTCCACTACATTTTTGAACAGGACTGAAAAGTAAAAAGTACTTTTCATATGATTTGAGGGGTTATTTTTTACCATGATCGTGGAAACATCCTGACGAAAGTTTTCGAGTTCAAGCTTCAGCTTTGAGCAAACAAAAATAAATACACAAAATTCATAAGAAAAGTTTTTAAAAAATGTATTTGTATTGTTCCTGTTGACCAAAATATGTCAAATTTTTATCAATATTGCTGCATTTAACACTTTGACAATTTTTAAACAGCTACTTAAATACTTTTACTTAAGTAGATTTTTTCATGTGGTACTTTTACTTTTACTTGAGTAACTTTTTACCTCTTTATCTGTACTTTTACTTAAGTAACAAAATTGAGTACTTCATCCACCACTGCTGGAATCCTTAGTCAGTGTATTTTTATGTAGAACAACACTTTAATTCGCCTTTCATAATGAACAAATCATTTATTAAGAATGATTCAGGCTTAGTATCAACTTAATAAAGTCGTTATGTTTAGAAGTTGGTTTAAATTCTGTAGTTCCCAAACCTGATCTGTCCTTTGCCTTCGGTCGTGCCTTGTGTGGTCTCCAGGGCCTGCTTCGAGGAGCTGCAGACGGACTACCTGTACATGTGGTTCTTCCTGGACTTTGTCTCAGACATGGTCTACATCGCGGACATGGTCTTCAGAACCAGAACTGGTACTTACAGCATTTTTGTTTTAAATGTCCTATATTACACAAAATGGTCACATGATTCTTATGAGCTTTAAGCCATGTTATAACGTTGTTCTCTCCTCAAAAACACACCTGGAGTTGTGTTTTGTTTCACTCACACGTGTTTGAGTAGCACTTTATTATTTGTCTGTCAACATCTCTAAAGCCAAAAATGCCTATTATTTGTCTGTCAACATCTCTAAAGCTCAAAATGCTCTGTTCCACCTTGTGATGTCATGAAGTGGTAGTTTTCAAGTTAACAGCTACTTTTACCTTTAGTTCAGTAGAGACTGGCAATTCCAGGGCTGAAATCATTCAAGTTATTCTAGTGAAGATGTATGGAATTTAAAAACACACTGGAGCACTTCCTGCATTACCACATGATGACATCACAAGGTGGAACAGAGTGTTGTATGTTTGAGAGAGGAACTCGGCCTAAATATGCAGGGTTCTTTTGTGTGTTAAACATGTGCGAATGAAACAAAACACAACTCCAGGTCTGTTTGTGACGAGGAAACGTTCAAATATAGATCAGAAAACAGTGTAATATGGACCATTTAAAGGACACAGATTATGCAACATTAACTTTTTTGAGCTTTTAACAATGTAATAACTGTGCCCCATCAAAAACATATTGGTCTGTCTGAAGTATTCACAGGTAGTTGTTTCCTCATGGTTCTAATCCACCAGTATTGTTGACTGGACAAATTATGTGCCCCTTATGTGCAGTTGTTTTCTTATGGTTCTCAAGCAACAAAATGCTTTTGGAAATGTCCTTCAGTATCATTCACTCTCATTTTGATTCACAAACAGCTGCTTGTAATAGACCGGGAGAATGTAAAAAATAACATGACGTACTGGCTCTTAAAGTTTAGTTTAGACCTGGTTTGGACCTGGTTTAGACCTGTCTTAGACCTGGTTTAGACCTGGTTTAGACTGATTTAGACCTGGTTTAGACCTGGTTTTGAGCTTTTTAGAATATACAAACCCTGGTGGTTTAGACCTTGGTTTTGAATAGGTTTAGCCCTTATTAAGACCCTTATTTAGTCCTGTTCTAGACCTGGCTGAGACCTGACTTTGACCTGGTTTAGACCTGGTTTAGACTTGAACGTTACCAACTTAGGTTCTTTTTAAAGACAATAAAGTTGTCTAATTAGTTATTCATTTATAAAAAATACAAATGAATGTTTTTTAATTGGTTCAGACCTGGTTTAGACCTGGTTTAGACCTGGTTTAGACCTGGTTTAGGCTGATTTAGACCTAGTTTAGACCTGGTTTAGACCTGGTTTAGACCTGGTTTAGACCTGAACATTACCAACTAAGGTTCTTTTTAAAGACAATGAAGTTGTCTTATTAATTATTTATGTATAAAAAAAGACAAATTAATGTTTTTCAGTTGGTTTAGTGCTGGTTTAGACCTCGTTAAGACCTGGTTTAGATTGGGTTTAGACCTGGTTTAGACCTGGTTTAGACCTGGTTTAGACCTGGTTTAGACCTGGTTTAGACCTGGTTTAGACCTGGTTTAGACCTGGTTTAGAACTTTTTAGACTATACAGACCCTGGTGGTTTAGACCCTGGTTTTGACCTGGTTCAGCCCTTATTAAGACCCTGATTTAGTCCTGTTCTAGACCTGGCTCAGACCCGGTTCTGTGCTGGTTTGCAGGGTACCTGGAGCAGGGTCTGTTGGTGAAGGACGAGCTCAAACTTCGGGAGCGTTACATGGAGAGTTTTCAGTTCAAACTCGACATGGCTTCGATGGTTCCAACTGACGTCCTGTTCCTCATCCTGGGAGTGAAGTATCCCGAGATCCGACTCAACAAACTACTACGATTCAACAGGTACAAGTGTAGTATTAAAGTACATGTGGGTGTGTGAGATGGATCAAATATTTTTTCAAGTGGAGGTCCACCACCTTTTTATCTTGAGAGATGTTATTACAAGTCAGATCCGTGGAGAGACAAGCCCGCTCACAGTGAGATGAATGAATAAGAATGTTTTTCAGTATATTTTTAGCAATAAAAACACCAGCTTGAATATTTAATGCCATACTGTGGAACATTCCAGCCAAGCAGCAAACAAGCAAACCAGAAAAGTTACATGGAACACCTTTTTACCAGTTACTCCCAGTTATAAATAGTCAAGCTCACTCACTCACTCACTCACTCATCCATAATGAAAGATAGGTTTAATGCCACACTGCGGAACATTCCAGTCCAGGCAAAGCTATTACTTCCTCTCCATGGAGACAAGCAGGTGATGATGACCTTCTGACCCTGTATAACTGTAGAATGGATCAAATACAGAGAGCATAGTTCGCTAAAAGGGACACTCATAGTCCACCCTCACCGTTACTACTACTGCAGCGATATCTGTGTTTGTAGTAGTGCTTTTGTAGTAGTACTTTTGTAGTAGTACTTTTCATTCTTGTGTTTCAGGATGATGGAGTTCTTCCAGAGGACAGAGACCAGGACCAACTTCCCCAACGCCCTGAGGATCTCCAACCTGGTCATGTACATCGTTATCATCATCCACTGGAACGCATGTCTCTACTACTCCTTCTCTAAAGCTATTGGTCAGTACTACTACTACTACTACTACTACTACTACTACTACTACTACTACTACTACTACTACTACTGCAACAACTACTACCTACTACCACCATAATACTATTACTACTACTTCAGCTGCTACTACTACTGCTTGTCCTACTTGCATTAAACTACTACAACCACTATTACTACTTTACTGCTTCCACTGATACTACTATTTCTACTGCATGCCTACTAGTATTACTACTACTACTACCACTACACTTACAACTTACAACTGCTTATGTAACTACCTCAAATACTGTTTCTGCTGGTACTTAGTACTTACTCCTGCAACTGCCACTACCACTACTAATACTACTACTTCTACTTGTGCTATTACACCTCCTATAGCTTACTTCTGATTTCACTACTTCTGGATTAAACTTACTTACTACTACTGTAACTTCTACTTCTACTACCAATAATACTTCCATACTTAC
>KN472008.1:0-17390 GCA_000787095.1 Periophthalmodon schlosseri | reverse complement strand
CTGAACCATGTCTAAACCAGGTCTAAACCAGGACTAAACCAGGTCTAAAGCAGGTCTGAACCAGGACTAAATCAGGTCTAAACCAGGACTAAACCAGGTCTAAAGCAGGTCTGAACCAGGACTAAATCAGGTCTAAACCAGGACTAAACCAGGACTAAACCAGGACTAAAGCAGGTCTGAACCAGGTCTAAACCAGGTCTTTCCTCCCTTGTGGTGTCTCCAGGTTTTGGCTCAGATCGGTTCGTGTACCCAGATCCATCTGACCCAGAGTTTGGGCGTCTTGTTCGTAAATACGCCTACAGCATGTACTGGTCCACTCTGACCCTCACCACCATCGGGGAAACACCGCCCCCTGTGGAGAACTCTGAGTACTTCTTTGTGGTCACAGATTTTTTGGTGAGGAATGATATGCACATAAAACATTTAAGATTTTTATCTATAGTAACAGAATTACTGAATATTATTTAATAGAAGCTCTTAAAATCAAGTGGGTCAGGTTTTTATCCTCTGTGAACCAGGAAGTAAGGTTGGTGTTCTGTTAGCATGCTAGTTTTTGTTAGCATTATGACAGCAAAACCCCTCTTCACGTCTCTTGTTTCATCTGCTCAACATGCACCACATCAAAATCAGGAATAGACGGGGACTAAAAGTGAAATTAAACCAGGACTAGAACAGGATCAAGCCAAGTCTATATCAGAGCAGGGTTTAGTCCAGGTTCTGACCGGTCTTTCTGGTCCAGGTGGGAGTGCTGATCTTTGCCACCATCGTCGGAAATGTGGGCTCGATGATCACCAACATGAACGCAGCCAGAGCAGACTTCCAGGCTCGAATCGACGCCATCAAGCAATACATGAGCTTCAGGAAGGTAAAACCCGGGATTGAACCAGGACTAAACCGGGACTAAACCGGGACTAAACCAGGACTAAACCAGGACTAAACCAGGACTAAACCAGGACTTAACTAAGACTAAACTAGAACAGGACCAAAACTAAACCAGGACCGAGCCAGGAATGAACCAGAACTGAACTAGGTCTGAACCAGGAACTGAACCAGCACTAAACCAGGACTAAACCAAGTCTAAACTAAGACTAAACTAGGACAGGACCAAGACTAAACCAGGACTAAACCAGGTCTAAACTAAGCCTAAACTAGGACAGGGCCAGGACTAAACCAGGACTGAACCAAGAATAAACCAAAACTGAACTAGGTCTGAACCAGGAACAGAACCAGGACTAAACTAAGACTAAATTAGGACATTTGGCCTGGACTAAACCAGGACTAAACCAAGACTAAACCACGTCAAGTTCAGACTAAACTAGGACAGGACCAGGACTAAACCAGGACCGAACCAGGACTGAACCAGGTCTGAACCGGGAACTGAACCAGGACTAAAGCGAGACTGAATCATGAATGGACAAGGACTAAATCAGAACTGAACCAGGACTAAACCGAGACTTAACTTGAATCAAACCATAAATCAGTTCAGTTCTTGTGTTTGAATTCCTAGCCAAATAATCATTTTCAATATATATATTTTTTATGTATATCCTTATTTTCATATTATAATTGTTTTAGGTAACGAAGGATTTGGAAAAGCGTGTGATCAAGTGGTTTGATTTTCTCTGGACAAATAAAAAAGCGGTGGACGAGAGAGAAGTTCTCAAATATCTACCAGACAAACTGAGAGCAGAAATCGCTATCAACGTTCACCTGGACACACTCAAGAAGGTACCGAGACTGAACTAGGTCTAAACCCAGACTCAGCCAGAACTAAAACCAGGACTGAACCAGGACTGAATCCAGGCATAAGCTTGGACTAAACCCACACTCGGCAAAGACTAAACCAGGATTGAACTAGGACTTAAATTCTGCCAAACCAGGATTTAAACAAAAATGAACAAGGATTACACCAGGACTATCTGGGCCAAGGCTAAACCAGGACCAAACTGAGGTTAAACCAGGTCTGAACCAGGACTAAACCAGAACTACACTAGGGCCAAACCAGGACTGAACCAGGACTGAACCAAAGACTGAACAAGGACTGAACCAAAGACTGAACCAGGACTGAACCAACGACTGAATCCAGGCATAAGCTTTGACTAAACCAGCACTGGGTAAGGACTAAACCAGGACTAAACTAGGACTTAAATTCTGCCAAACCAGGATTTAAACAAAAATGAACAAGGATTACACCAGGACTATCTGGACCAAGGCTAAACCAGGCCCAACCCAGGGTTAAACCAGGTCTGAACCAGGACTGAACCAAAGACTGAACCAGGACTGCTGTTAAAATGTTGTGTCCTTGGGCAAGACTTCTCTAACATTGTCCGTGTGAAGGTGGTATTGAGTTTTGTCTGTCGGTAGAGCGTTTGTCCACTGATCCGAAGGTTGGTGGTTCGAATCCCGCTCTTGACATGAACATCATTGGTCGAGAGGTCGAATCCACTGACCCACAGGTTGGCGGTGCGATTCCAGCTCCCACAATGAATACTGTGGCGGTGCGATTCCAGCTCCCACAAATGAATACTGTCATTGTGACACTTAACCGCCTCGCCCCCAGTGTCTGCGCATGAATGTGTGTGTGAACGGATGAGTGGTTCCTTGATGCAAAGCGCTTTGAGCCTTGAAATTGGAAAAGCGCTGTATAAAAATGTGACCATTTACCGTGACCATTTACTAACTCCAGACTAACCCAGGACTAACTTAGGTCTAACCCCGGTCCTAGGTGCGGATCTTTGCCGACTGTGAGGCCGGTCTCTTGGTGGAGCTTGTGCTGAAGCTTCAGCCTCAGGTTTTCAGCCCTGGAGACTACATCTGTAAAAAGGGCGACATCGGGAGAGAGATGTACATCATAAAGGAGGGGAAACTCGCTGTTGTCGCGGACGACGGGGTCACGCAGTTTGTCGTTCTGTCTGAGGGGAGCTACTTTGGAGAGATCAGCATCCTCGCCATCAAAGGTGAGACCGGTTTAGACCTGACAGTTCTGATTTGGTTTAGGCTGGGTTTAGAATTGGTTGGTTATTATACTGAAATAAAAAGTGTAAATATATTCGGGGGTTGGGTCTGGTTTAGTCTCGGCTCAGTCTCCCAAAACCTCTTGTGAGTTAGGATGCGTTCACACTTGTTATGAGTTGATCCTGGTTTGAGCCCAGTTTAGTCCTGATATAGACTTGGTTTGGTCCTGTTCTAGTCTTGGTTTAGTCCTAGTCTAGTTCAGGTTTAGTCCCTGTTTTGATGTGGTCTATGTGAAAGTGTGAACACATGATTAAAGGGCCATATTACACTATTTTCTGATCTGTTCTAATGTTGTTTCCTCGTCACAAACAGACCTGGAGCTGTGTTTTGTTTCATTCACACACGTTTAACACACAAACCCTGCAGATTTAAACTGAGTTAATCTCTCAAACTGAAAACACTCTGTTCCACCTTGTGATGTCATGTGGTAATACAGGAAGTGCTCCACTGTGTTTTTAAACTCCTACACATTCACTAGAATCATTTGGATGATTCCAGCTTTGGACTTGACAATCTCTACTGAACTGAAATTAAAAGGTAGCGGCTAACTTGAAAACTACCACTACATGACATCACAAGGTGGAACAGAGCATTTTGAGGTTTGTAGATGTAGACAGACTAATAATAAAGTGTTACTCAAACATGTGTGAATGAAACAAAACACAACTCCAGGTCTGTTTTTGATGAGGTAACAACAGGTAACAACATTATAACATTAAAGGTAACAAAAATCAGTTTTGCGTAATATAGGACCTTTATATGGTATTTAGACCTGGGTGAGTTAAGGTTGAGTGTTTTGAGGTAGTTGAGGTAGTATGTTTAATTAAATGTACATATATATTGTCTGCTGATCTACTCCAGGTTCAATTCTTGTTCACGACAAATTCTTCCCTGACTTTCCCTGTTCCCCATATTTATATTTATTACATTTATGTTGTATTTCCAGGAAGTAAAGCTGGAAACAGGAGAACAGCAAACATCCGCAGTATTGGGTACTCAGACCTGTTCTGCCTTTCCAAAGTCGACCTCATGGAGGCGCTCACAGAGTACCCCGATGCCAAAGCCCTGTTAGAGGAGAAAGGGCGACAGATTCTAATGAAAGACGGACTACTGGACCTGGAGGTACTATTACTACTACTGCTACTGATACTACAAATGTTACTATTACTGCTGCTTTTGCTATTTTTACCAGTGTTGTCATGATACTAAAATTTCAAACCGTTGATAGTGATGTTGTGTTTTCCTCATCTTTGAGAATATGCAAGTTGTGTGGTTTGTGGTAGTTGGATATTGACCATAGACTGTATATATAAATGGACATAGCTAACCTGTTAGCCGCCGCGTTCCAAATAGGAAATGAGCATGGGCGCTACCGGCTACGTCGACTCTGACTCCAATTCACTTTCTATTGAAAAACTGTCGTCCCTCTCTCTGTAACTGCTGCTGTCAGGATCATCATTTTGGTCTTGAAATGTTTGTATTAATCCGCGCTACATGATCCTGGTGTTTTTATTTAACTATTGTGTCCGTAAATCAAGATATGAACATTGATAGCAGACAAATCAAGAACCTTCTTTCCCCGAAGTCGCTTCAGCTAGCGTTAGCAACAGATTTGACTGTCAGAGTTGCTAAGCGGGAAGGGCTGTTGCCTTCAACAGCCTTGCTCTGGTTGGCTCTTTGGTTGCTATGATGCTCGCGGTCGGATTCCAAATATGGAACTCGGCTCCAAATTCACCCCTGTAACTGCTCTAACCTCAATGAGCTTCATTTGGAGCCGAACGCTGTGGGTGACGTCACACTCCCTTAGTCCACTCCTACATACATATCGTATTTTCCGGAGTATAAGTCGCACTGGAGTATAAGTCGCACCAGCCAAAAAATGCATAATAATGAAGAAAAAAACATATATCTCACATATAAATCGCATCTGAGTATAAGTCGCACCCCCGGCCAAACTATGAAAAAAAGTGCGATTTATAGTCCTGGAAAATACGATACATATATACTATGTCTATGATGTTGACAACCACTATTTTGTCTGTCATGTATTAGTATTGTCATCGTAATCTTGTCTCTGTCCTGCAGGTGGCGGCACAGGGCCCGGACCCGAAGGAGATGGAGGAAAAGGTGGACAAAATGAGTGAAATGCTCGACATGCTGCAGACCCGCTTCGCCCGACTCTTTGCCCAATCAGACGCCACGCACAGCAAACTCAAGCACCGAATCAACAAACTGGAAAAGAAACTGGCCCCGCCCCCTCCGCCCACCCCCGAGAGCCAGCAGCCAATCAGGGACGAGGACGAGGGGAAGTGATGGGAGCGGCCAATCTCTGAAAAGGAAGGAAGTTAACCAGATCTAAACCAGGACGAAATAGGACTAAATCTGGTCAAAACCTGGATTTACCATGGACCAACCACAAAATAACCTAAACCAGGACTAACTGGGCTAACCGTAGACTAAACCAGGGCCAGATCAGTAGTTAATAATGAATAAACTTGGGCGAAATAGCGAGAATTTATCAAGGGTTACAGCTTCCTCTTATATGCAACAAAAGATATAATATTTATATTAACTCTGAAACCTATGAATAGTTGAAGGTGAGACCAGAACTAAACCAGGACTAAACAGTCTTGATTTAAAATGGGGCTGGGGTAATGCAAGACTAAACCTAGACTGAAACAAACCAACTCTAGAAATAAACAGGGATTAGTTGAGTGCTTAAACTGCCCAGGCTTCTGAAAAGGCAGACAGGACACAACAGTAAAATAAAACTATATCAACTGTAATATTGGTTTAAATCAGTGTCATAGTTGGGCTAATATTCTTCTACTGGGCTGTAAACTTGTAAATGTGCACTGTATAAAGTTTTTACAGTTAAGTAAAATAGACTTAATAAATTTTTTTTGTACAAAATCGATTTCTGAATACTATCACTATGCATTAATTTATATAGAGAACAGATTACATTTTTATACTTTTTTCTTTAATTTTATTTTTTTTTTATAAATGATCTATTTACACTCCCACTCAAAAGCTTTTTCATTCATGGTTCTCCTTTATTTTCATGACACTGCAGATTCTCACTGACTGAAGGCATCAAAACTATGAATGGACGCATATGGAATGTAGTAGAAAAAATAAAATAAAATAACTCATAACTTGTTTTAGATTTTAGATTTTTAAAAATACCTACCCTTTGCTTTGATGACTGCTTTGCACTTTTGGCATTTCTTGACCATGTATGTTAACTGTATGTTATTTCTTTGCTACATAATTCCATATATCTTGCTTCATTTATTTGATGTCTTCCGTATGTATCTAAAAAGTATAAAGTAGTAAAAATAAAGAAAAACATCACTCACAATACTGACTGCTAGTGTAAATATATTTATTTACTTTTTTTTCCATATTTTTCGCCTGATGACACGTCGCATTACAGCTGTTTTTTTTTTACTATGGGTCCGGGATTTGTAGTTTTTTGTCCAGCTTTCGCCGTTAGTCAAGCCTGTGTTCGAACTACAACGCCCATCGTCCCTGGTCCGTGCTCACTGCGCATGTCCTAACCGGAGCGAGACGTGCAGGACGTAGTGCAAAGGTATGATAATGAATTAAAACTTGAATTATAAAAAGTGCAAACATTTTCTGACTTTAGCTTTGCATGTGCGGCTAAAAACACTTAAAGCGGACCCATCACCAGTTTAACTTTTTAATTTGACCGCTCATTCTGGCCTATTTTAATGTAATTTAGCAACCTTGAGCTAACTGGCTAGCAGTCTGAACTTGGCCGAATTTGTTGAATATTTGCCCAAAGTAAAAGTCAGATCTTTTATTGAAACGAGTGGTTCCATGTCGAAACGTGTGTTACGTTTTACCGATTATTTGAGACGTAAACGGCTTTGCAAAAGATGATAAATGTTGTTAATGTCTACTTCATTTAGAGTTTGGATCTGTCATCCAGTTGGTGTCATTTTTCTCCCGTGATTTCCATTGCTTTAATAAAGCGCATAAAACACAAACAAACAAACAAACACACGAGCATTTTATGATCTTTTAGTAACGACAGTTGTGTTAACTGTACACAAATACTTCAATGAACACGTATTTTGTAGAAAAGTTGTGTCATGTGTCCAGTTTAGGGCTGGGGATATGACATATATGATAAATTGGTAACTTTTTTCCTCATTGATCACAAAAATATTCAAATTTGTTCGGCCAAAAGTTCTTATTTCCAAACAACATGCTTTTGCGGACAGAGAAGTGGCTGCACACATCTCAGTTAAACAGACCCAATCATGTCTTTCACCTTTTTATCTGCTTGAATGGATGTGGTGAGGTCTCATTGTTTTGTAGATAAAAAGGGAATCGAGGAGCACGAATCTTGATCATATTTTCTGTTTTACAGTCAAGTGACCCCAGCGGTTGTTGCCATGGAGCCAGCCTGGCGGCACCACGGCAGGGGTCGCGGCCGAGGCGACGGAGGTCAAAGGTCACGACCCCAGCCAAAAGAGAGAGAGCGTCCTGGAGCAGAGCGAGTGAACGACAAGAAGAGCCCAACACAAACTCCAGCAACAGGTTGGAATAAGTCACATTTTGCTATGTCATTTAAATTATGTATCGAGCAATTTGCCACATAGTTTTAGTCAGTTACATTTTGAAAAATCATCGCAATTGCTTTTCTAATTGTTTTTATTGGACTATTAACACATGCCACAAGACCTTTTTTATAACAAAGACAGCAGCAATAATAAATCAAAATGTTAAAAAATAATAATCAATTTTTTATCAATAATACACTTTCTATATTTGAAATATGGAGACTAAAGGCTTCTAGATAGAAAGTATTTACAAACTGTTTTGGTTAAAATGTATGTAAAAAGTGTCAGTGAACAATAAGAATTATTTAAAAAAAATACTACTAAAATATTGTTTTGGCTGCAATCTGACCCTTCTGAGGAATCCAGCAGAGTGCGGCTGAAACTGTCACGGTATTAAATAAAGATCTGTACATAAGAATCTAAAATATAATTATAACAGAAGACCTAATGGCTCTAATCGGAATACTACTTCTACAACTACTACTACTACTACTACTACTACTTACTTGTCACTTACTTGTTTACCAATGATGCTGTTCCTTCATATACAGTTAAAAAGCAGAATTAAATCAGATGTTAAGAGGTTTTGCTTTGTCTCCTCCAGCTGTGTCGGTGGAGTCGCGCTTCGAGGAGATCAGGAAGTCAAATCTTGCTGCCGCTCAGCGATTGGTTGAGAGTGGCTTTAGCTCCTCCTCCTCAGACGATGATGAAGATGTGGAGAGTAAAGATGGAAAGAGGGGACAGATCCTGGCTTCAACTTTCACCTCCTACAACCAACAAACAGGTACTGAACCAGGGACTGAACCAGGGACTGAACCAGGGACTGAACCAGGGACTGAACCAGGGCCTGAACCAGGGCCTGAACCAGGACTGAACCAGGGCCTGAACCAGGGACTAAACCAGGGACTAAACCAGGGACTTTGTGTTTTCTTTGTGTGTTTTTAGGAGGGGACAGCGCTGGTCTGCAGAGAACTGGGCAGTATCTGAATGAACTGTTTCAGTCTGGAGCTCTCACTTGTCTCATCTGCATTGGCTCCGTCAAGAGAACTCAACCGGTGCTGTCACTGCTACTAAAATCTAAAAACATTTTGGGTTTGTTTCACCACATTCAGGTGGAAATATTGCAAATAATATTTTTTAAAGCGACTTTTGAGTGTCCAAAAAAAGCACTTTATAAATCAAATGCGTTATTATTATTTCGCTCTGATGAGTTCAATTTCCTGTTTAAAGGCGCCATTTTGAGTACTTTTACCATTCAAAAGATATAATATGGTAATTTATGGGCAGTCTAAAAGCCACAGATAGTTTGCAATCTTCTAGCTATTTAAACTTCTAAGTTTGGTCATGCAATGTAAAAGAACTGCATCTCTGATTTCTGACTGACTCTTCAAAACTCCACAATTGCCAGCAGAGGGCGCGCTCCGGAGAGTAGCGCTTTAAATTAGGATAAACATTTTTAGATTACCTCCTAATGACATCACGCGGTGGAAGAAGACCCGCCCCAAACTCGATTTCGATACTAAGGAATAGACTCGCTACTCGATACTGATTCCGATACCACAATGCTAATAAAAAACGCTCTTTCTTCAGACAGTAGAATGAGATTTTCAACATTAAATGCTAGTAGGCCAACTTTTATATTATCGTGTGGTCTTCCATAGTGGTCCACGGCGCGTATTCTTAGTCCATGTGGTCTTATACTTGTTCTGATACAGCTCAAGATCGTTCTAGGAAAGGTTCGTTTAGTTCTAGTTTTGATACTTGTTTTAGGATCTGATTTTCAATACTTTTGACAACCATACGGTCTGGACATTTTCATTTTCCATTGGATTCGTCAAAGGTTATGTCACTAATACATTTTAATAATATTTTTTCTTTTCAGGTGTGGAATTGCTCGGGCTGCTTCTCTCTCTTCCATCTCCCGTGCGTTCAGAAATGGGCTCGGGACTCTGTGTTTCTGGTGTCTTCGGTCACAGACGAAGATTTCGGACAGAAGCAGCATCCCTGGCCCTGGTACCTCTGCGTTTTTTACCCACAATGCACCTTCAATGTGTCGCTCAATTGGACAAAGAATTTTTCAAGCCATTTCTGAGTATAGTTCACTGACGTTGTATAGTCACTGGATTTTTGGAATAGTTTTGACAACGTAGACAAATCATTTTCGTATTTGTTTTACATTCGTACTTTTATATTTTTAAGAGGTTTTGTTTTTGATTTGTGTTTCAGTCCCAAATGCCGAGCGGAGTATCCTCCCAGTGCCACCCCAAACAGGTGAGGCCTTTGACCACTAGAGGGAGCTACAAACCAGGGACTGTAGCTGGGACTAAACTAAAGGACTGAACCGGGAGGAAAAGACTAAACGAGGGATCAAACGCGTCTTAAACCAGGACTAATTCCCGCTTGTCTGTCTCCGCGTTGCGTTCAGGTACCTGTGTTACTGTGGGAAAGTGCAGGACCCTCCCTCGGACCCGTGGCTCGTCCCTCACTCGTGTGGCTCCGTTTGCGAAAAGAAACTAAAACCAGACTGTGGTCACACCTGTCTGCTGCTGTGTCACCCAGGTACCCCTCCTCACACCTCCAGCTACTACTAAGATCCAGGCTAGTGGAATAGACTCGATACTCAATACCGATTCCGATACCACAATGATAATAAAAACACTGTTTCTTTAGACAACATAATGTGATTTTGTAGCATTAAATGTAGTAGTAGTTTGTAGTACTTTGTTTTCTATTTCCATGTATCTTGTATCTGTGTAATTCCTCAGTCGTCCAGTAGGTTCCATAGTGGTCCATGGGCGTAAACTTGTCTATGTGTCTTATACTTGTTCTGATCCAGCTCAAGATACTTCGATACTTCTGACAACCCTAATCCAGGGAAGTATCTGTCTATCGACCAGGGTTCTAAATACAGTAAAAATACATATGAGATCTTTTAAAAATAGCATTTCATATTATCAGATTTAGTTTTTTTGGTTAATAAAAGGTGAACTATGTAATGTTTCTGGTAGAAGGCCCGCCTCCTGTCTTCTCCTCTGCTCCTGTCTGCTCCTGTCTGCTCCTGTCTGCTCCTCTCTGCTCCTCTCTTCTCCTCTCTGCTCCTCTCTGCTCCTCTCTGCTCCTCTCTGCTCCTCTCTGCACGAGTTGGTGTGTGTTTGCATAAGGTAAATTTTGTAGTAAGCTCATTGTTGCTGTGATTTTAGGTCCCTGTCCTCCGTGTCCAAAGATGGTGTCGGTTACATGTTTGTGTGGAAAAGCCAAACCTCTGCCCCGACGCTGCAGCAACAAGGTCTGCTCTGCTCCTCTGGCTCTGCTCCTCTGTCTTCTCTGCTCATCTGGCTTCTCTGCTCCTCTGGCTTCTCTGCTCCTCTGGCTTCTCTGCTCATCTGGCTTCTCTGCTCATCTGGCTCCTCTGGTTCCTCTGGCTCCTCTGGTTTTGTTTTTAATATTTTCTTTCTGTTTTCAGTCCTGGTCGTGTCAGCAGGTCTGTGCTAAAGTCCTTCCTTGTAAACAGCACACCTGCTCCCAGCTCTGCCACTCAGGTAAGCCTCACCTGTCAGGCACCTGTCAGGCACCTGTCAGGCACCTGTCACACTGTTTACAATGCTGTAAATTTGTCCTTCATATTCATGTTTGCACCACACACGTTGTAAGGTAAGGTAAGGTTTACTTTTGCACACAGGGGCAGAGGTGGGTAGTACTCAGTTACATTTACTTGAGTAACTTTTTAAATAAATTGTACTTTTTAGTGTTCTTTTCTAGCAGCATACTTTTACTCTTACTTGAGTAATAGTGAGTAAGTCTACAAGTGACAAAAGCTTTATGTCGACAATATGAAATGATTTGAACATTTGTGTTTCTTGCAGCTCCTTCAAATAAGATTTAGTTTGGATCATTTTCGAGTCTGGTTGAAAATAACAGATTTTGTTCATTATTTCACGTTTAGTCCTTCCAATTACATTCACTTCAAATTATAAATCAGATGTTACGTCCCAACAGTTGCTCTTTACTCTTACTTGAGTAGTACTTTTCCCAAAACGTTTTTACTTTTACTTGAGTAATTTCTTGGACCACGACTTTGTACGTCTACTTGAGTAATATTTTTTTAACGTTACTCTTTCTTGTGTAACATTTTAAACTGTTTTGTGCCCAGCGTGCCAGCCGTGCCCCCGTGTGAGCGTGCAGAGCTGTGAGTGCGGGCGAGAGAGGAAAGAGAGGCCGTGTGCGGAGCCCCTGTGGAACTGTACCCAGGCAAGTGCTGCCACCTACTGTCCTGTTACTGCATCGACAAACAACAGGTGTTATGGTGTAGTGCAACGCCAGCACTGTGTCTTCTGCGTTTGGATGGCGTGCAGCAGATATACACCGCCTGGCCAAAAAAAAAAGTCGCCACCAAAAAAAAAGGTCACACACTCTAATGTTTCGTCGGACGCCTTTAGCTTTGATTACGACATTCGCTGTGGCGTTGTTTCGATGCTTCTGCAACGTCACGAGATTTATTTTCAACCAGTGTTGCGTTAATTTTTCACCAAGATCTTGCGTTGATGATGGTAGAGTCTGACGCTGCGCAAAGCCTTCTCCAGCACGTCCCGAAGATTCTCAACGGGGTTAAGGTCTGGACTCTGCGGTGGCCAATCCATGTGTGAAAATGACGTCTCATGCCCCCTGAACCACTCTTTCACAATCTGAGCCCGATGAATCCTGGCGTTGTCATCTTGGAATATGCCCGTGTCATCAGGGAAGAACAAATCCATTGATGGAATAACCTGGTCATTCAGTATATTCAGGTGGTCAGCTGACCTCATTCTTTGAGCACAGTCTGTTGCTGAACCTGCAGTAATTATCCAATAGGAGCTCGGACCTATTTACTTAGTTAAATCCAGGTGGCGACTTTTTTTGGGCCTGGCAGTGTACGTCAGTCAGATATTCCCTTGTCTTTCTAAGTAAACTCAATCACTTTTTTAGTTTACAGCAGCCAGTTTTGTTTAGTGCTTTGGGTGATTCTGTGTCGAGGCTCATCAGGATTATTTCAGTGCTGCAACTAACGAGTGTTTTGCTTGGTATTTTGATTAGCTGTTTGAACGCAAAAAGCCAGTGAATATTCTCTCTCAATATTTTCACTCTAATGAACTTAATGGAAGTGTAAAGTGAAGCCAGGGGTTACTTAAGAGTTCACTGGGGTTGTGCTGAAGGGCTGCGGTTTCAGTGACGTGAAGTAGTTTTGCATTTCTACAGGAAACCACATGATAAAACATCACTTCAGACACGTTGTTGTTACAGGCCTCGCTCAGTCCTTGTGACCAAGCTTTTTTTTTTTTTTAATTTATTTATTTTTGAACCCACCATGGAAATTCTGGAGATTGACGCCTCACTCGGACTGCGCCCGCCCCAGCTGTGTCTGCAGTGTCGAGAACTGGAGGCTCTGCTGTTATGTCACCGCCTTTGTAGCTGCACGCTGTTCATTTAGTCAGGGAAAAGGCCGCACTCGGTTCTGGCGTCCGGCAGAAATAAACTCCCAACGGAATTAATCCAAAGTGCAATCTGAGTTCCTCTTGAATTATGTGGAAAACCGCGTCCAGTCTGAGCCCGGACTGAGGCTATTTTCCAAACTAACCACTAATAAACTGTATATTTGATTGACAGGTGTGTGGGCGTCCTCTCTCCTGCGGGAACCACACCTGTGAGGAGGTGTGCCACAGCGCCCCCTGTCCTCCGTGTCCCCGCTCTGTCAACAGGACCTGCCCCTGTGGCAAAACCAGTAAGAACAGCTCTACTCTCCTGAACTTCAAAATATAATAGGGTCATTACCGGTAAATACCTGATATTTTTACCCATTTTGTCCATTTTTTTTTCTATACAACCAAACGCTCTTTTTGTTTTTATCCATGTGCTTGAAACGTAGCACTGTTGCCGTAGCAATTAACAATTTGAAAAGTATTTTTAGTCTTTTTAATGGCCAGAAGTAAAAACGTAATGAAAAGTAAATGAATGTATTTTCTTGCAGAGAGCTCGGCGGGTTGTGCCGAGGAGGTGCTGCCCTGTGGAGACACCTGCGATCGACCTTTGACCTGCGGCAAACACACCTGCTCCAGGAGGTGTCACCGTGGCAACTGTGACACCTGCCGACAGGTAACATTCACCTGGCCTGGATGCCACACGGGCAAAGTGTGACCAGCTTCAAAAAATCCTTAACCAAAACATTAATTCATTGTGTTGAATATCTTGCTTTTTTTTGAATGAGCTTCTTAAAAAACAGCAGCTCGAAAATGTGTTTTATCTTTTAATTCCTGCAGCACAAAAATATATGTACATACAGTACATATATACACACACCAGTGGTGGATGAAGTAATCATTTTTTTTACTTACTGTAAGTAAAAGTACAGATACAGAGGTAAAAAGTTACTAAAGTAAAAGTACCACATGAAAAAATCTACTTAAGTAAAATTATTTAAGTACCTGTTTAAAAATGTACTTTAACAGTAAAAAGTAAAAGTATTGTTATTTGTTAAAGTGTTAAATGTGGTGATATTGATTCAAAATGATTCATATTTTGGTCACAGTAACAATATGAATCCATTTCTTAGTTTTTCTTATGAATTTTGTGTATTTATTTTTGTTGCTCAAAGCCGAAGCTTGAACTCAAAAACTTTAGTCGGGATGTTTCCACGAACATGGTAAAAATAACCCCTCAAATCATATGAAAAGTACTTTTTACTTTTCAGTCCTGTTCAAAAATGTAGTGGAGTAGAAAGTACAGATACTGCTCTCAGATGTAGTGAAGTAAAAGTAAAAAGTATCCACTGTAAAATTTACTTGAGTAAAAGTACAGTACTTTGTGTGTCAGTGGTGGAAGGTAACACACACACACACATTTTGGTTTTTTTTTTATTTGTAAATTTGAAACTCCAGTATTTTGAGATGAATTGACTCAGGAAATTCTCTTGTGGACTGAGGCTCTTCGTCATGATGTGGTTTGTTCTATTATATTTATACAAATCCACTTTATTTATATCACACATTTAACAAAACAGTTTCCAAAGATCTGTCTCTGCCCCCCTCTCTCCTCTCTCCTCTCTCCTCTCTCCTCTCTCCCTCTTTCTTTCTCCTCTCACTTATTCTCTCTCCTCTGCCCCCCTCTAACCTCTCTCTTTCGCTCTCCTCTGCTCCTCTCTCTCCTCCCCTCTATCTCTCCTCTTCTCTCTCCTCTCCCTCTTTCTTTCTCCTCTCGCTCTTTCTCTCTCCTCTGCTTCTCTCTGTCCTCTTTTCTTTCCTCTCTCTCCTCTTTCTCTCCTCTCTCTCCTCTTTTCTCTCCTCTCTCTCCTCTGCTTCTCTCGCTCTTCTCTCTCTTTCTCTCTACTCTGCTCTTCTCTCTCTTCCTCCCCTCTCTCTCCTCTTTTCTCTTCTCTCTCTCCTCTGCTCCTCTCTCCTTCTTCTCTCTTCCCTCTCCTCTCCTCTTCTCTTCTCTGTCTCTCTTTCCTGTGTGGTTCGTTCTATTATTTATCCAAATCCAAACGCGTTTTATTTCCGTAGCACATTTTACAATCAAAACCGTTTCCAAAGTCCTGCACAGAAATCATAAAACAGCAGAAGGATCCGTGCACTCGCTCACTCAATTTACTCACGTAAAACAATAAAACCAGTATAAAATCAAACAGAACCAAACCCGGTATTTATTTTGAGCCCGTGGTCGTAGTCAAACCCCTGGCCTTCTAGCGTCACGTGCACCTAAACATTCATTCAAGTGAGTGAACCAGGACTTACCACAGACGCAGGAGGTGAGAGTGAAGAGTGCTGCGGAAAACACCGAAAGCTGATGCCGTGTCATAAGGAATATCTGTGCGACTCCAAATGCTCCAAGACCCGAAGCTGCCAGAGACACCAGTGCAGACGCAAGGTGAGCGAGAACGACGCGCACGATCGCGCCGACTCCGAGCGGCAGTTACGGCGACACGGCGACCTCTGCGTGGACGAGCGGGTGGAGGACCCCGCTCGTAACGCACCTTTAAACGCTTTTGTTTATCTTTATTTATGCAGGGAGAGACTCTTTTTCATGGCCGCCCGGTTTAAATACAGAAAAGTACAAACAAAAGGTGCTACAAATAAGTATATAAATCCATTCAACGCTTAAAAACAGATTACACCAGATTACTGACGTGCATTAACTAAACAAATAAGTATATAAGTCCATTCAATGATTAAAAACAGGAGCAGTTGTGAGTGTAAATGTTTATCACCACATTATTGACGTGCATTAGTGGTGCCAAAGTATCCAGTTTTGCTTGTTCTTGAAATATATTCCATTTTTGTGAAGCAAAACAACCAAAAGCCCCATTTCCCATCTCAGTTCTTAGCCTCATGCCGTCATGTGATCTTGTTTTAAAAGTTCCCGTGTCAAAGTTCAACAAACAAGTGAGATGCTGAGTCAGTCCATCGTCCTTCCCATCTCAGTTCTTAGCCTCATGCCGTCATGTGATCTTGTTTTAAAAGTTCCCGTGTCAAAGTTCAACAAACAAGTGAGAAGTTGAGTCAGTCCATCGTCGAAGTCGCTTATAAATACAGTTTATACAGTGTTGTTCTCTTCTAACACAGCGATGGCCAGCCTCCTTTTCCATAGAGTGAACAGTGATGGGTTTAAATCATCACCTGTCAGCGATGGCCAACCTACTTTTCCATAGAGTGAACAGTGATGGGTTTTAAATTCATCACCTGTTATGAAACGGAAGGGCTGAGTGAAAGAGTGGATCTAAAAGTTTAAAGCAGAGGCTGAAGTCTGCGTGTGGATTATATCTCCATAATCCAGCACAGAAGGAAAGGTGCTTGAACAGTGTCTTTTCTTTTTAAGATTTGTTTTGTATGTGTCAATCTGCAGTTCAGTAGATGTGACGCTCAGAAGACTAAAACGATGCCCTCCCCCGTCTGTTTTTAAAGTCAAGTTTGATCTGACTTCTCTCATCCTCCTCATCCCTCTCTCCTTTACCTCTCCTTTTGCCTCTCCTCCCGTCTATCCTCTCCCCAGCGTCTCCCGTAGATTTTGTTAAGATTATGTTGATTTTTATTTTAATATATTTACTTGAAGTCAATCTCATTCAATTTGTGGAGTATAAATGTCACTTTCTGTCACCTTTAAGCCTCATTTTTGACCAGCGTCGTCTCTTTTTATAAGTTTATGAAAACACAATGAGTAACATCGTCTAAATTTGTTATGTCGGTGTATAATCCAGGTTGTTTTTAGACTGTGGGGACCACCATAGTCTCCTGTATTAATGGGAAACACTGCTCCCTCTTTCTCTCGCTCCTCTTCTTCGTCCTCTCGCTCATCTCTCCTCCCCTCTCTCTCTTGTCCTCTCCTCTCTCTCGTCCTTCCCCCTCTCTCTCCTCTTCTCTCTCCTCCCCTCTTCCCACTCCTCTTCTCCTCTCTCTCCTCCTTCCCTCTTCTCTCTCCTCCACTCTCACTCCTCTTCTCCTGTCTCTCCCCCCCTCTCCTTTTTCCCTCTGCCCCCCCCTCTTTCCTTTCTCTTTTCTCATTCCCCTCAACCCCCTCATTTTCCTCTCCTCTCTCTCTCCTCTATCTCTCTCCTCTGTCTCTCTCCTCTTCTCCTTTCTCCTCTCTCCTTGTGGTGCGTTCGAGGTTGACCTTAAAAGCGTGTGATTCTCAGAACCGTTTGCCCTTTTGATTATTTCATTATCACCATCTCTGTGACATTTCCACCAACACGGTCACATCTGATCTGACCGCTTTCAGGAAGTCTCCCACGTTTAGGCCTGGTTTGGACCCGGTTTA
>JACM01042432.1:0-14299 GCA_000787095.1 Periophthalmodon schlosseri | reverse complement strand
GGTGTTTGTCCCTTTGTGCATTTGCAAGTTGTAATCTGGTTTCTTTTGGAGTAATGGCTTCTTCCTGGCAGAGTGGCCTTTCAGCCCATGTCGGTACAGTACTCGTTTCACTGTGGATAATGATACACTCTTACCAGCTTCAGCCAGCATCTTCACAAGGTCTTTTGCTTTTGTTCTTGGGTTGATATGCACATTTTGGACCAAAGCACTTTCATCTCTGGGACACAGAACCCGTCTCCTTCCTGAGTGGTATGATGGCTGGACGTTCCCATGGTGTTTATACTTGCATATAATTGTTTGAACAGATGAATGTGGCACCTTCAGGCATCTGCGCAAGTCCACAATTCTCTTCCTGATATCTTAGCTGATTTCTTTTGACTTTCCCATGATGTTACACAAAGAAACAGTGTGTTTCAGGTGTGCCTTCAAATACATGCACAAATTGTTTAAATGCATAGTAATCTTACTGTATGTAAACTTCTGACTTTACAGAAAGTAATGTAAAATTGTCTAAAAAAATCCGTCTCTCATATTCTGGCATTTAGCAAATAGAAATAATTTTGGCAAAAAAATAAAAATAAATAAAAAATCATATACATATACAAGGAAAATCGAACAGATAAAAATGCAGTGTTTTTAAATTCAGGGCCACACATTAAATATTAAATATAAATATAAAATAATGAATTGTAGACAAAAATATTTTTTACTTATTACACTGAATATAAAAATACTATCTGAATAAAAATGTATGTAAAAACACTTTATTTATATACATTTAAAGCAGATTCATACTGCAAAATCAACTTTTCAGAGCTTTTAATCATGTTACAGTTGTTTCCCCTCACCAAAGTTGTATTTGGAGTGATTCATGCTTGAGCAATCTTTAATCACTTATTTTCAAGATGCCATTTTGCTGATCAATTCCTGTTCATACCGCTACCCGTACATGCGCACTGCTCTGTACTTACTTCCTCTACAATTGTATTTTCTTTTCGTTTCAGATTTGCTTTTTTAAAATTATTATTTATTATTATTAAGTCATTTTAGATGAATATGTCAATTTAAAATGTTCAAATTATAATATAATAATTCACAGGTGTCATAGATTATAACTATATAGCAGACACAAGAACAATATGTTATCTTTAACTTAAAATCGTAAAATTTTTATTATACATTTTTATCCAATTTTTTTTTTTTTTTTTTTTTTTTTAAATAATAAATCAGTCTGCATATTTCAAACCCAAAATTGGATTATGTGAACTGAAAAATATATGACACAAAACTAAACACTTTGGTACAGTTGACACAAAATAACCTCCACACAGATCACATACAGATCACTTTCAGAGTGCAGTGTCTCAAATCCACACTCAGGAATTCAATCCGCAAGCCAACAGAACCCAGTGCAGAGTATATCTAGCTCTATATGAACACATGGGGCTGGAACACAGGTCAATGAGATTCGCTCACAGGTCGAGTGAATGTCCTGCAGCAAAGGGAGAGATTATTGAGAGACAGGATCAATACACCACAATTACAGCTCGGATTAGAACATCAACTCGGCTCACCTATAGGGAGAGCACTGTATATCCAAACATGTGACAACAAAGGTCCTATATTGTGGTTTACATTATTAAAGCTTTTTAATTGCGTTTTTTAAATAACCTTGGTATTTGACGTTTCATGTCACTGTATACAAAACAACAGAGATGGCACAAGGACGTTTTAAATGTCATTTGTATGTAATGATCTCATGCGATTATGTTGTGCTACTCAACTTCAGTGACACAGAATGACTTAAAGAAGGACTATTATGCAAAATCATTTTTTTTTTTAGCTTTCTATCATATTATAACGTTCCCTCATCAAAAACATGCATGAAGAGATTTTAGATGTCATCCATGCATGTCTGACTATTTTAGCAACCTCTCCCTATTCGAACCCTCCTTACAGTTAGCTGTGAGCTTCTGTCCAATGGTCAGCCCATAAGCCTACGTCATCCATGCACCCACATGACAATTGTCCATAAATATACAAAAGCATGATACAAAACTGTACACAGCAACTTGACAAACCTGATGCAATGTGCAGTAGTTTCATTAGCAGGATGCATTAGCCAAGGACCACTGAGGAGTGAAGCAGTTCAAATCAAGCTAATGTTGATTTGCCATGTTTATTTATTTGAATTCCTGTTAGCTGGATCCAGAAATAAGCTGAAGGAAGAGGTAGGGTAAACAAGAATGTCAAGATAGATAGACTCACACTTAAATACAATTTTTAAAGGTAGCTAGTTAAAACTAGCAGTAGTAATACATATAAACATAATTTCTATAAAAAATGTTACTTTTAAACCAATTTGCAAACATGGTGAACATGTCTGTATAGAACCAGGAGCTAATAATTCAAAGCGACACTGTGTAACTTTCTGGAGGTGGCATGTCCCCTGCATGATTCCATGGAAGTGAAACCAAAACTAAAAAAAACAAACTTCAGAACATTCTCTATAGAGACAAATACGTTTTATGCCATACTGTGGAATATTATAGCCAAAGGAACAAGCAAGAAGAGGCCTTCCTCCAGGCCAAATAAGTGTCAGGTTTGTGGAGGTGCCCGCTCACAGTAAGGATGCATATTTTATTATGCTTTTAAGTTAATATGCAAAATTGACTTTTTGGAGCTTTCTACCATGTTATATTGTTGTTCCATCATCAAAAAACATGCCTGATGTTTGAGTAATCTTGCGATCTCTCTCTGGCCTTATTCAAACCTCCTTACAGTTCGTAGGACACTGCCTGGCCAAAAAAAAAGTCGCCACCTGGATTTAACTAAGCAAATAGGTACGAGCCTCCTATTGGATAATTATTATAGGTTCAGCAACAGTATGTGCTCAAAGAATGAGGTCAGCTGACTACCTGAATATACTGAATGACAAAGTTATTACATCAATGGATTTTTTTCTTCCCTGATGGCACGGGCATATTCCAAGATGACAATGCCAGGATTCATCGGGCTCAAATTGTGAAAGAGTGGTTCAGGGAGCATGAGACATCATTTTCACAATTGGATTGGCCACCACAGAGTCCAGACCTTAACCCCATTGAGAATCTTTGGGACGTGCTGGAGAAGGCTTTGTGCAGCGGTCAGACTCCACCACCATCAATGCAAGATCTTGGTGAAAAATGTATGCAACACTGGATGGAAATAAATCTTGTGACATTGTAAAAGCTTATCGAAACAATGCCACAGCGAATGCGTCCCGTAATCAAAGCTAAAGGCGGTCCAACAAAATATTAGAGTTTGTGACCTTTTTTTTTGGTGGTGACTTTTTTTTTGGCCAGGCAGTGTATGATTCTGTCCAGTGCTCAACCCACAAATCAACCCAACAACAACCCATGCTCCCACACAGCCATTTTCATAAATATACAAGCTAAGGTTACAAAACAATACATTACAACTTCACAAACCTGATGTGATATGCAGTAGTTTCTGTACTACACAATCAGCATGCGTCTTTAACGGGATGCATGCTGATTGTGTTGGGATAGTGCTCTGAAGGGGGAATGACTAAGGGGAGTAGGGACTCTTTTATTTTATTAAGTTGTCTTTAGCAAATATAGCATTTTCAAAACAATAAAAGGTAGTATGGTAAGCTAAATATGTTGCATGTTAGCAATTAATACCCCATAGAAGTGTAATACCCCCTCTTAAAAAACAAAACCATGCTTTTATTTTAGCATATGTTTTGGCCAATAAGTTACACGGTGGGGCTTTAAAAATCAACTATCACTAAAATATTGTTAAACTGGCATGTTCAAGTACAGTAATCATGAGCTGTTATCAAGTCCAGCAAACTTTGCTCTCAAACTTCTTTACTCTAACCTCTACAGCAGGCAGAATGCCATAACCCAAGCTAACACCTGACTTATCCTAAATCTTTGAGGAGAGTGCAGAATAAATACAAATGAGATGATCTAAAAATACTCATTTAGGATGTGCACCAGGGGAACGGGACAGGGATATTTACTGGCTCACATGTTGTTTTCACACTTCAAATCTGGGGCAAAAACAAAAGTTACATATGTAACTACGGTTCTATGAATCCCGGATGACTGCCAGAGGCGGTGCTTCAAGCACTGAATGATCACTCTTGCGCATGCGCAGGTTGAGAATTAAAAACACAAATTCACCTGATCACTCTTGCGCATGCACAGGTCGAGAATTAATAACAACAAATCCACCTGTGACCTTCCGGTAACCCACGTGAGGCTATATAGTCACGTGACTCCAGAAGCATAGTCCCTTAACCTTCCCACGAGGGCACGAGGATTCCGAGGGACAGAGACCTCTGGTGGTCATCCGGGATTCATAGAACCGTAGTTACATATGTAACTTTCGTTCTATTTCATCCCTTCTGACCGCCAGAGGTGGTGCTTCAAGCACTGGATGACTTGTAACAACATGGTCCTGAGGAATTCACGGGCCACGTCAAGCACAACCCACCTCATCATGAAGAATGATGCTGGCGTAACACTCCATCCAGAGGATGGGAGTCAGCGACATTCACCCGATAAAATCTGGCAAACGTGGCGGGTGAGGTCCAAGAGGCCGCGGCATAGATCACATTTAGGGGAACCCCATGCATAGCAGCCCAGGAGGTAGAAAAACCCCTAGTTGAATGGCATCTCACAACCTCAGGCATCGGCCACCCCTGACATAAGCATGTGTAATGGTCTCTACAACCCACCGAGAAAGGCGCTGTGTAGAGAGAGCCCGACCCTTACGTGGGCCGGCATAACACACAAAGAGATTGTCCGACTGTCGCACACCTGCAGTAATCCATATATAAGCCTCCAAGGCACGGACAGGGCACAAAGGCTCTGAAGTAGATCCCATGCCATACCTTGCCAACTGGAGCGGTTGGACATTGCCTGCAAAAGATAACACCTTCGGGAGGAAAGAGACATTAGGCCAGAGTGTTACACTCATTGACAGACAGGGCCTGCAATTCACCCACACACTTACCAGAGGCCATGGCGAGGAGAAATGCAGTCTTAAACGCCAGCCACTTAATGTCTGCTTGGGCAATAGGCTCAAATGGCTGAGCCTGCAGAGTCTCCAGAACCAATGACAGATCCCATGATGGAGCCACTGATCGTGTAGGTGGGTAAAGCCGTCTGGCACCTTTCAAAAAAAGGGAAACGTTCTTATCATTGCCCACAGTGTTACCATTCAGGCCACCATGCCAGCAAGATATTGCAGCCACGTATACCTTTAATGTCAAAGGCGACAGACCACGGTCCAAGAGTTCCTGTAAAAACTCCAAAATGACAGAGACTGAGCAGCACACAGCATCTTGTACATGTCTCTTACACCATTCCTCAAACAGCCTCCACCTATTTGTGTACAGCCACCGTATCGAAGGTGCCCAGGCATTACAGATCATATGTCCTATTCCTCCAGCATACCCTGCCGTGGCCATACCCAGAGCTGGAGGCCGCTGGGATGGGGATACAGTATCCACCCCCCCAGCTGAGACAAGAGGTCCGTCCTGAAGGGGAGGCGCATCGGAGAGCTGCTACAGAGTCTGTGCAGAAGCAGGAACCAGATCCTCGCTGGCCAGAATGGAGCAACCAACAGAAGCTTGTGTCCCTCCTGCAGAACCCTCAGGAGTGTTTGATAAATCAGGGGAAAAGGAGGAAAAGCATAGAGGAGAACATGAGGCCAGTTGTGAGCCAGTGCATCCTGGCCCAGCGGGCTGGTGTTGTCCGTCAGAGAGAACCAGAGAGGGCAATGGGTTGCTTCCCACGAAGCAAACAGATCCACTTTGGTCCTGCCGAAGACCCTCCAGATGGTGCAAACTACCTCTGGGTGAAGCTTCCATTCCCCCGGCAGAGAGAAAATCTGCCACCTGATTCCGAGTCCCCGGAAGATAGGCTGCCCGCCGGCTGGCAAAATGAACGGACGCCCACATGAGAAGCTGCTGGGTTCTCCATGTGAGATTCACAGATCTGGTCCCCCATGTGATTTATAAAAAATGGTGCAGGGCCAAGTACACAGCCATTAGCTTCAGCACATTTATGTGTTCCCCGACCAAACTCAAGGTCCATGTCCCCTGCACCACCCGACCTTGCCATGTTGCATTCCAACCCATGGAGGATGCATCCGTATACACAACCTCCCTTCATGATGGTAGAGACCCCAGCAGGATACCCTGCAGGATCCAACGCCTGTCTCTCCACTGAGATAGGGAGTGCAGACACTGGAGAGACACATGCAGCCTCTTTCGTCTGTGTGCAAACTGAGTTGGATCCAGCTGCAAGCTGTTCAGCCACATCTGCATCGGCCATAATGAAAGTAGCCCCAGCGGAACTACACTGGAGGCTGCTAACGACCTGCCCAGAAGCTGGAGATATCACAGGAAGGGCAGGGCTTCTCCTACTTGGAATGACCCCAGCATCCCCAAGATGTTGTCGACCCTTGTGGGCAAAGGGCAAGCAACCATGGTGACAGTGTTTAAGGCCATCCCCAAAAAGACAGTGTCCTGGGTCGGGACCAGAGTCCATATTCACACTTAGACCCAAATGGCTCACATGATTGAGTACAACCCCTGTGTCGCGAATGACCTGGTTGCGGCTGGGTGCACAAATCAACCAGTCATCGAGGTAAGGCAGAATCTTCAAATCCCGCGCCTGCAGAGGAGACAAGGCCGCTGCAACCATCCGCGTGAACACTCTGGGTGATAGGGACAGCCCAAATGGGAGGACCCTGAACTGAAAATGTCTCCCCTGAAAAGCAAAGCGAAGGAACTTCCAATGATTTTGAGGCCCCGCAGGTCTAAAACTGGATGTAGGTTGCCAGTTTTCTTCGGGACAAGAAAGTATTTTGAATAGAACCCCCCCGGGGTCCTGCCGCGGGTCTACATGTACAATTGCACCCTTTTTCAGCAAGGTTGCTTTTTTTCGATTGAGTGCCCCGGACTTTGCCGGGTCCGAGATGACAGTCATTCGGACCCGGCTGAACACAGGAGGCCGGCATCGGAACTGTAGTCGGTATCCCCGTGATAAGGTGGTCAACACCCAAATGTCTGGGGTGTTGGCAGCCCAGTACTGGAGCTGTTCCAAGGCCTGTAAGCCTCACCTACGCCCCCCCGGCCTCTAGAAGGCCTGGAGGGCTGGTGACCCACCGGCACATGTGAAGTCCTGGGGCGATCACTCCGGGAGTGGCCAGACCTTGTAACGGGCTGCCAAGGAGCCACAAATGGGCTTGGTGGCACACCATAGGTCTGCTGGTATGTAGCAGTAGGGCCAGAAACAGTTGGAGGAGGAGCTCGTCGGCGAAGGCCCGCCAGCTGATGTCTAGTCTGAGAGGCCTGGGCTGTCCTTTGCAGAGCCTCCAGTGCAGCCTCTCCAAAAAGTTCACCCGGAACCACGGGTAACCCTCTCAAAGTCCTCCTACATACCTCCGTCAAGGGAGATTGTGCCAACCAGACCTGCCGACGCACCTGAGTCAGGACGGATAGCAGGCGGCCAAGCTCCCTTGACATAAAGGCAAACGCTTAAAGAGACGTGTCGACCAAGCCTTACGTAGCCCCATCAATATTAGGGCAGGGTCTGGAGGTGTAAGGAGTAGTGTGATCCACACTTCAAACTCCGCCCCTGCAGCCAGGTGTTTGTAATCAGAAACACCTGGCTGTAATCAGGGTAGTCCTGCGTGATGTCACCAATTACTGAAAATTGCAGAGGTCACTGAAGGCAGCACATACTTTTCACAGGCATTTTGACCAGAAAGCTGTAAATTTACCTAGTTTGCACTAAAATTACAAAAACAGCAGTATGGATTTAGTTCTGGGGCGGCGAGTAAACAAACATGAGACACCCAAAAGTTTTTCCAGGTGTGGAGTTTTGTTATTGTTTTACCAACATAAGATGGCGCTGTTGTAAAAAGCTCCTTCTTGCAGCCCTCAGGTAAAATGCCAAGCTGTTCTCAGACGTCTGCTCTCAAACTGCAGTGCCAAGTTAAATATGAGTAATCTCTCCAATAAACTGTAGCTCACTGCTGATGTCGTGCAAATGTCTTAGATGCTTTGACGTTGTTTGAGCTATAGAATGAAAATAGCTGAAAATTGTACAAATGATACACTTCTGATGAATAAATAACATGACTTACCTTGGAGAGTAAGATGAATCCCTGTGAAATTTGTTCACAAACTCAGGAGAATCCATCTTGCGCTGCTCTCGCTGTGTGAGTAGGATTGTCCATCCAGTCACTGGGCAGCAAACATGGTGACACTGACAAATGTATTTCAGTTTACAGAAATACAGACTGTTTTTTTAAAAGAGGGAATATTATTTGTACCTTCCTTACAGTTAGCTGTAAGCTTCTGTGCAATGCTCAGCCCCCAAGCCTATGTTACCCATGCTCCCACACAACAGTTATCCATAAATATACAAAAACATGATACAAAACTGTACACAGCAACCTGATAAACCTGATGAGATGTGCAATAGTTTCATTAGCAGGATGCACATTGATTGTGTTCTAATAGTGCTCTGAAGGGAGAGTGACTTAACGCAGGGAGCAAAGAGAGGGGGGACTTAGAGAGTCAAAAACAAAACTCATAAAAAATGTTAATATATTGTTTTTGGTGAATGTAGCATTTTTAAAATAATAAAAGGTAACATGATGATCTAAATATGTAACATGTTAGCAGTTAACACCCCATAGAAGTAAAATACCCCCTCTTTAAACATGCAGAGAGAAGCACTGTGTATTGGAAAAAAGTATGTGCTTTTCTCTGAACTGGGTTTAACAAAGGTTAGGTTTCTCAGCTTGTTCTGCTGTGCTTCAACCAATCAGTATGAAGTATTGGACTGAATGTTCCACTTTTTCCCAATGGCTTTTAATGGGAGCTGCCCAGAGTGATAATGTTTCACACTCAAATCCAGAGTGCTATCAAGCTGCCTCCTGCCATGTTAGAAACCAGCATTATAAAAATTTAAAGCAAAAAGTAATTTATGCATAAAATAGGACATTCAAATATTTTAATATATTTTATAACACAAATATCTCATTTCGCTCATTTGTCTTGGAAACATTATATTTCTTGTCTTTCCAGCCAGAGCCACACGCTTTGATAAAACTTTACAAAGACAAGTGGGTCTGGAGCCATATCCTGTCTCCCTGATTCCAGAGGGCTTGATTGAAGGTGGATTATACAAAGACAAGTGGGTCTGGAGCCATATCCTGTCTCCCTGATTCCAGAGGGCTTGATTGACAGGTGGATTAACCAATCAGAGAGAAGCATGCTCCATTCCGGTAAAAACAAACATGGTGGTTTAGCGGCTGTGATTGGATGGCCCCAAGTTAGGACGGAGGTTTTTCACGCTCTGTGGTCTGAATCTGGACCCTTCTGGATTCAAACAGAATGTAGAAGAGACTGGCTGCTTAGGCAACTATCAAACTGGCGCCATCATTACAACAGATTATAAAAACTGGGGAGAAAAGTCAATTATGCATAAAACAAGACATTAAAATCTTTTAATATACTGCTTGAAGCACAAATACCTCATTCATCTCATTTGTCTTGGGAATATTATATTTAATAATTCAACTTCTACGCCGACCTTTGTAGTAGTCATGATAGGTCACAGAGATAAACACTGAGTGAAGCTGAGTGAAACAGCACACCTGGCTGAGTGAGGACCACAAGAGGCTCCAGCACCACTGCTCACACTCCCGTACACATGCTCCGTACTCAGGCTCCCTCCCTCTCGAACGTCCCCGATGACAAGTGTCTTTATGAGGCTGAGTGATGCGCGCTGGAGACGCCCCCTCAAACTGCCGAGCGCCTCTGACTCACATCACTCTTCGTTTAAACACCACTCGTACTCAAAGGAATCCAGCTCTGACGCAAGCTTTGACAGGACGCCTACACGCAAAGAGAGGAGGGAGAGGAAGGGAAATGTACGCGAGTAAGAGGTTTGGGACTGCAGGGAAGTTTAAAAGTACTCATTCAAATATTAAATCATGACATGCTAGAGTTTGATATGATTTCAGATGAAGGGCGGGGGCCTATGGGACATTCATTGGTTTTGAAAGAAATATCTGTAGCATGGTTAGGGTGACTCAAAATTTAAAACTGGGACACACACGGGTTGGGATGGTTGGTATAAATAAAACTGTGAAAAGAGTGTGTAACATGGTCCATTCTTGACTATTTTGTGGGTCAGTATATAATCTGAGGGATTTCTATTGGTGCATTTTTTTCAAGCATGGTTTTTGATATTTTAGCTAAACAAATAACAATATATTTCCCCCTTTACTGTTAGTGCGTATCAAATCGGGACAGATGGGGCATTTCTTGTGTAAAACTGGGACAAAGCAATGGTTTTGGATAAATCTACTGGGATATGGAACACAGGGCTCAAAACTGGGACTGTCCCGGGTAAATAGGGACGTCTGGTCACCCTTAGCATGGTGAAGTATGTTGCAGTCATTAAAACATGCCACCAGGCCCTAGGCTTTAAAAGCAGAATGTTTTGTCTCCTTCGACCTCTGGCCTTATCCACTTTCTGGCCCTTGTGTTGTGGCTCAGTCTTTGATAAAATTGATTTTGTGAAACCCTGTTGTAATTAGATGATGCAGTTGTGGCGTTGCGCTGTTCACGATGAGTCACTCCTGTGTTGAATGCGGTAGGTTTTGGGCAACATGTTGGTACTGTTTAGCTGCAGCTGAGCTGTCTTCCCATGCTCGGGGCATGGCTCTGGGTCCAGGGGCAGAGCTCTGCTTCATGAGACTCTGACTTCCCCCAAACATTGCAAATGTTTTCTTAATTAATAAATGCTAAATCATATTTCAATTATACTCTTAATCATAAGGCTGATATCAGCAATTCACAAAAAGATGTTTAGGTTGTGGCACTGAGACGTGGCTAAAGCTAGCATAAACACAAAACTACTTCTGATTTATCATCAGCTTGTTCTGCATTTATTTCACTTCACTGTGACTCTACACCACGTTTTAATCTCTCTTTATGTAATGCATTGGGTTTGGCTCATGTTAGATGCATTGCACCGGAAATATAATATGTTCGTTGTTTATACTCGAATGCATCAATAAACAGGAAAAAGCTGTTGCATTCATGCTTTGTTTTACGACGCATATCGGCTCAACATATAAAGTGGCCCTCACTGAAAATATGGCAGTTTATCACAAGTCAAGTCAGCGTTTGGTGAGAGATTATTATTTTCTGTTTATATCTGCTTTTTGCAGTCTTGAGTGCTCTCTTGTCCAATCATCTTATTTCTTGTGTAGCCACGCCTTAGCTAAAGCAATCAGTACCGTGCTGGCTCCTTCTGGGAGCTAGTACCCTCCAGGGTCCGCTTCGGACCCCTCAGACTGGGCGGTACAGTTCACTTAAGACGGTGCAGCCTGTACCGATCCACTCTAAAGTGAACCAGTGGAAATGAGGCTTAAGATTTTTTTTTTTTTTTTTAATGGGCATTATACTGAATAGAATGTATCTAGACTGTTGTACATTGACCAAACAAAAATAAATGAAAAATGAAATTAATGGAATAAAGTATAAAAAGCAGTATAATAAAAATTGTGATATTGGTTTTGCTATATTGCTTACCCCTAATGTGTACTTTTTTCCTCATAATGTAATGCTTGTGAAACATACACATACATTTAGACCTAATCACATAAAGAATCAGAATTTTCAAAAGGGTTTGTAAAAGTAATGTTAATAAAAATAATGATGAAATACAATCTGGTCCCTCAGATGCCGTTTGAGAAATTTGTTACAAAAATTGGTTGAATTATATTATATACAATATGTAACTTTTCTGGTCGAGCACCTGCACCTGCTTGTCTCCATGAATATGTTATTGTTTTGCCTTTAGTGCTCCAAGGTATGGCATTAAACCTACGTATCTCCATAGAGACAAGCAGGTAATGCCACCAGGCCAAGTTACAGGTCAGATCTGTGGAGAGGCGACATATTTTTCAAGACATTTGTTTTAGCAATAAAAACAGCTGTAACTGAATAAATGCAAAAACATGCCTGAAGAGGCCTCAGATATCATTCATGCATGTTTGAGTAATTTTGTGATCTCTCCCGGGCACTATTCGCACCCTCTTTATGGTTAGCTTTAAGATTCTGTGCAATGCTCAACCCACAAGCCTAAGTCGCCCATGCTCACACATGACAATTCTCCATAAATATACAAAAACACGATACAAAACTGTACACAGCAACTTGACAAACCTCCACGCTGATTGTGTTGTATTAGCGCTGTGAAGGGGGATTGACTTAACACAGAGGGCAAAGGGAGAGGAGACACAGACCATCAAAATGAAAATGAAACTTATTAAACATGTTAATACATTGTTTTCGTTGAAGATAGCATTTTCAAAACAATAAAAAATGACACGGTGATGTAAATATGTTATGCATTTGCAGTTATACTCCACAGAAGTAAAATCCTTATCTGACTGATGAAACACTCAATTGTTTCCATCAGTTTAGGTCTTTGATAATTGAAATCTTTCGTTATAAAACTGCATCCACAGATCAAACGCCTTACATGCGTACATATTATTCCAATGCGCTGATCACTGGAGACAAAGGAGAAGCCCTGAGACAGCACTGTGCTACTTCTGCAACATGAATGCTACTATTTTTACCAGACCTTGGATAGTCTGCATTCATTTGAAGTCTTCTGCGAGTTATGAATCCAAATACGAGACCGTTATAATGCGAACACAAATGCAGACATAGACTCCGGTGTGCAGAGGAGCTGACAGCAGGCAGTTTTCGCACTATAAGAGAGCGCCATGGCTGTTTGTATTACACAAGGAGAGTCCAAGGACAGGACCTTGCACAGGGACACCAGTTTTATTGTTGGGTTGTTTATCAGTTTGATCCTATCTCTGTGTAATGTCCCCCAAGCAGACTTTTGTAATTGCAGTTTACAAATAAACTTGAATAGAACCGAACTGGGATTCAAACAACAACATTATCACTTATAGAGATTGGATATTCAAAGAGTCTTTGTTTAAGCTTAAGTTTCAGTGTTGTTTGGGGGTCTGTAAGGAGCGGAGGGCAGCCTTAGTGCAGCGCCAGCAGACACTATTTCAGATACAAACTAGAATTAACCTGGCTCACACCAGATTGATATGTGTCGCCCTCTGAATTGAGTTCTACACTTTTACCAATCTGGAACGGTTCTCACTGAAAGCAAGCAAAAAGCAAAAATGTGTAACGTCATGATGAATATTTGAATGTGATTGGTCGAAGCATCACAAAAGTAGAACAAGCCAAAAAATGTAACTTTTTTACATTCAGTTGAGAGAAAAGCATAGACATCTTTCCCTCCACAAACACACAAAGCGCTTCCCTCTGCACATTTTTTTCACAAACAAAACAGTCTGTATTTTTTTCTAAAATAGGCTGAAGTGCGTCTGTCAGTGTTGCCATGTTTGTTTTGGTTTGCTTGGGCTCTTTGTCTTTGGCTTCCACACAAAACCTCCTGCTCTGTGATTGGTCTGCTCGCTGCTGGGTTTGAACCCTATGGGCTGATTCCACACCATGCAGCTCCACTTCGTTGCACCACACCACTGAATCGTGTCAGACTGAGGAAGCAGACCCTCGGTCAATGATATGTTTCATCTCCTCACGGCTGCGATGCACAGAGCTGCAAGCCTCAAGGAGCTTGAGAAGAACATGCGCAGAGACTGAGAGTTTGTCAAATAAAGGTCCCCATTTAAGACTAAAATAACTATTTCTTCAAAAGTATGAGCAGATCACTACTGTGCTGAGATCCCTTTATACCACACATCAGTTTACACATGTTTCTTTCTCCACCTCAAGGATAATCAGGCATTAAACTGTTGCATGAATGAGTCCAATAAAGTTTTCACATCACGGTGTTTCAGTGATATAAAGTGAAAGGTATTTATCAAAGCAACAGCTGTAAAAACATCTATTAAAAGTAATTTGATGAAAATAAAGTTTGTACAGACTATTTACTTTGTAAATCTGGATGTAGTTCATGTTCTCTTTCCTGTTTGGTGCGTTCTGAAAAGTAGAGATTGATCTGGCTGGACACCAGTGGAAAAGAAAATAGACTTCGGTAATTTTGTCAAAGGACGGCAGACTGGCGGAGCACCTTGGCAGCCCTACGCTTTGGCTAAGGAGGAGCAATGCACTGCAACACTAGAATTGGTTGAGAGAACGCAGACATAAAAACATGATAGATAGATATATATACAGTGGGGCAAAAAAGTA
>KN472005.1:2086-26941 GCA_000787095.1 Periophthalmodon schlosseri | reverse complement strand
CACAATTGGTGGCTGATTAAAAACTTTTTTGCCCCACTGTAGATGTTTTATTTAATGCCATTGAGATGAACAGTGAATTAATTGGTTATGCATGTTTACAAAAACTGTTTACAACAAGCACATACCGTTTTACTGTTTTTGGATGACACTTCACCTGCGCTGCTTGTGTATGCTGCCACATTTCTGTCAGTTTGCCCCAAAGCAGCTATGGTTACTCAATAACTTACTCCATGTGGAACTGAAGAGTGATTAAGTTGGCTATAACACACTGAACCTAATCCACAAGGCTGCAGAGGTGAAAAGTTCTGCTAGATGACCTTTAATTAATCTAATGGGAACACAAACCAGGGGAGACATGTCTGATCAATGTGTGTAATTTACAGGCAGCACATTATTGCTAAAGGCAACAACAACCAGTTCCATGGAAACTCCCAACCCTGAGTCAGGTCTGCTGGCTCCATCTGTCAATCACAAATCAAGAGCACGTTTTTATGGAACAACAAAAGGAAAAGCGCAGTGTTTGAGATGGTGTATGGATGTAGTTTGTGCCAGAGCAGATGGAGGGGCTCAGGGCAGAGGAATGTACTCACGCTGCAGCTGTGTGTGTTCTTTCTCACATCAAGAGGTCAGCAGGGGACAAGATGGACTTACATTACAATTTATATTGGAGTATGGCAAAGATTCACTAAAAATAAATGTTTGCTTGGCCAGCCAAAATTATTTTTTTGACTCTATGGAATATATGGGGAAAGGCAGTTGGGTTACCAGGTAAATATTAAGTCACTTTTTTCCATAGCATTTTTTTTTTTAATTTTAAAATGATCTATTTAAATGACGAGAGTTGGTTAGAGAACTGAAGAGGTCAGTTGCGCATAAAGGATGTAAATGATATAAGATTACTTGAATTTCAAATAAAACTATGGATCAGAGCAGCTTTGACTATATTCATTTACAATTTTAGAACCTAAACACAGTTTGTTTATTTGTTTGTTCGTTTTTTGTCAGTGGGTATTTTATTTAACTGCAATGTTAAGTCATTTATTTTTCAATGTAAGCTGCAGTCTTGGGACCTGTCTGCCTTTTACTAAAACTTAGTAAAATGCCTTCAAGGTTTTCTGAATAGAAAAAAAAAATATGCACACCTAGATATTACTCCAAATTATTTATATCAGATTGTAATAGAGCATAGTCTACTGAGTTTGTAATCTTATGAAATAACATCTTAAAGCAGACCTATTGTGCTTGTGTCTGCTATATAGCTATAATCTATGACACCTGTGGATCATTATGTTATAATCTGCACATTTTAAATCGCAATATTCATCTAAAACGACTTAATAAAAGAAACGAGTCTGTTGACTTTTGCATTAAAAAACTGCAGTTCCCAATGGGAGCTGACGTCCCGGTAAATGTCATGTCAACAACAAAGATCACACTAGTGAGTAGCTGATTTTTTTTTTTCATTTGTACCAAAATGCTACGAGACACTGCCAAATCCTACACATATCAACAATTAAGAAAATAAAATTGGAGAACAAAGAAAAAATATAAAATCTGTCAACTGGACAAAATGTTGTAGGAGTGAAAACGTTCTGCTGCTCTTCCAAGCCGCTTCTTCAGTTCTGGTCAGATTACTGGTGGACACTGCCTTATATCTATCTGAAGGGAGGAGCAAGCTCCAATGAAACTCAAAACACCTATTGTTTTCAGTTTCTGTTTGTAGGCTAGGTCTATCGTGTTACCCTAAGTGTGCACTTTGAATCCTACTTAGCACACTCACTCAAGCCCCTAATGAGTGATTTCACACCTATTAGCATAGGGCTAGCCAGGATGCCATGGATCAGACCTGGACCACTGAGGGATTACACAGATATCATTTTGCATTATAGGTCTGCTTTAAATTCTCAATAGAAAATATGTAAGTGGAACTAAATACACTACCTGAGACAAAATCACTGTGATCTCAAATCTGTTGGGGAAATAAAGTTACTCAAGTGGTGTACCTAATCCGGTGATGACAAGTCTTGTAACCACACCATGCATCAGGCTGACACATGCTGGGTTCAACGCCGACAGAAGCTCTGAGTGAAATTACTTCAGGGACCTCCTGTCAATAACTAACTAACTCCTAAGAGCATATGTGAGGGTGGGTATTTATCGCATTGTGGGGACTAAAATCTGTGTACACACTCACGTATTAGGGACCTGCCTCTTTTTAGGCAATGTTGTCTTATTCATGTGGGGTATCAAACCTGCAAAATGAATTGTTGAAGTTTTAATCAATTACAGATGTTATGTTAATAAAAATATCTTTATTTCAAGTCCCCACAGGACACAAGAACCTAAAATGTGTGTGTGGAGAGATGGCTTAGATTGTTGGCAGCAGTCCATCCAGAAGAAAAACTAACTGAACGCTCCAAGTCCTGCCAATGTCTGAAAGGCAAGATGATGTTTTCTTTTGATAATGGTGCAACTGTGAATGAGATTTTAATAAGCACCAAGACGACAAGGCAAGAACAGATGGATGGAGTATCGTTGATTTAATCGCTCTTTATTGCCTGCCTTACTTGGAAAACACTACTAACATGATTATAACTAATACTAACAGAGTCACTAATTGTACTACATGTCTAATATACACACTCCCAAAGGATGCTAACCTGGCATCTTTTTCAAAATTGTGCACCGGTACTTTGAGTTAATATTACTCAAGTAGTAGTACAAAGTAGTGGTCCAAAAAATTTGTCAAGTACATGAGAACTTTTGGGTAGTATTAAAAACTACCTAGACGTGACATTTGACTTATTATTTGAAGTTAATGTAAATAATTAACAGGAGTATCCAAAACATTTACTCAAGCATAAGAGTATTACTAATGTGCAATATAATCCCATTGGAGTAAAAGTATGATGTCTGAAAATTACTTTTTTAATTTAAAAGTTACTCAAGTAAATGTACTTGAGTAATAAAAACTGAGCACTACCCTGTCCTGTAGCCTATTGCTCATATTTTAAGCCTAGTCCAAATTTGAGCTGTGAGACATTTTTAACCACTTTGCCTCATCTGTAGCCACAGGATGTGTTGTAGCATATCATTCATTTTGGTTTGGTATTTGGCTTTTGTCAGATAAACCCTACCAAAATATACACACAAATCAGTGAACTAGGACCGAACATGTATTTACGAGCCATGTGCAGCTTGTTTAGCCACAAACACCAGATCTGATTACACTGAGCCTGAGGTAAATAACTAAATCATTATTTGTATAGACAGCAAAATAAACCGTGGTTGGGGCATAGATCAGTAATGCCATAATAACTGACACATGTTTGAGCTCCTACAGGAAACAAAACACACAAACTTCCAATGTCCTCAGCTGAGTCAAATAGTCTGTCAAATTTTAAGATTCATAGATTAGAGCAACACTGCATAACCTTCTGGGGGAGGCATGATTCCAAAGATCAATTTTAAAGTTTTGATTTGAATTTTCATAAATATGACCTGTCTGTGCCCCCAGTTACGAGATAAACATGTTCAAATCAAATATAGCTTGTTCTAATAACATTTATAATGCTGTAATAAAAACAAACAAAATGAAAAAAACAAGCTTTAATTTTAAAAAGCTTGTGTGTAAAAAAGTTACACCGTGGGGCTTTAAGATGGTTGGATACATCTATTTAATAAACAATTAAAGACATAAACAGGCTCATTTATGTAGAAATACTGTACATTATATGCTTAAAAATGACAAAAACTGCAATAAACACTAAAACTAGTTTGAGTTAGTTCAGTCCTTTTATACAGTATTATGTAAATGAATAACACACAGCATAAACATATAAGTTGTCCACGATTTTGAAGCATGGGTAAAAACATGTTTAAGAATTAACTATTAGCCCTGCCCACCTCCTCATGGTTCATCCAAAAGCATATCCTTGAATAAAATGGTCTGGCACTTGTTTATGGTTCTCATTGTATCTTCATATCATTCAGTCTCATTTTTTCACATAAATAGTTGAGTGTTATTTGAATAAAAGTGAGGTACTGGCCCTTTAAGTTTGCGTTTACCTTTCTGCTTTCTTCAAGTTGTCTCAGTCTTTCTGTTTCCTTCCTTTCTCTCTCCATTCGTCTGTGAACCTGCAACACAAAACCACAATATAATATATAAACATAAACCAACCCCATCATCATCTTCATTATGTGTTATTGATACCAAATTATCCCTGTTAGATTTCTCACCCTCTCTTCTCGACGGGCTGTCTCTTCCTCCTCTGATTCAGATGTTTGATCTTTGTAGATGTTTCCAGAGTTTCCCAAAAATGTGTAATCCTCCTCTTTACACAGGCCCCTCATGGACTGGACCAGACAACAGATACCAACAGATGAGAAGAAATCAATACGCATATACAAAAGCAGTAAAACAAAGAAGTAACTTGCCTGCTTGTTAATCATTGATACCGGAACATTTAATACCAGATCACATGACTGCATAAGGCTAAGGACTAGCCACACAAAAACTGAGATGGGAAAGAGGGCTTTTAACTGTTTTGCTTTACAAAAATGGAATACTCTTCAAGGAAAACCTAAGCTGAATACATTGATGACCACAGGTGGCGCCGGGGGGGCTTGAGGGGGCACTAGGTCCCGCAGAATGGTCAATGCACCCCCATAGTTCTCTCAAAGATTTTTGTCCCACTTTCATAGCACATCCAATCTTGACTAAAAATGTTGTTCAAAATAAGACTTCATTAAAAAAAGATTTCCGTATTAGCTTTTATAAATCACTACAGGGGCTAGTTACATTTAAACTTGTTTAAAACAGCAAAGCAAACATGGTAGGGGGTGTGGGGGTACACTCCACTGTTAAAAGGCTCTAAATGAACATGTTAAGTGAGCACCCTCATTGAAGACCTTAGCACACCCTTAGCTCCTCCAACTAAAAACTTTTATACTCACACCTGCACCTGTTTTTAATGTTTTATATGGACATCTATACTTTTTTTGTTTGTTTTGTTTGTTTTTCTTTTTGTATTGTATTTTAAAAAGGGCATCCATGAAAAAGAAAGCCCAAGTGCTGTCATTGGGTACCCCTGTATATATAAAGATAAAGAAAGAGATAAACGTAAGTCATATTTCCCTGTTTGTCATCACTCACCTTGGACATGGGGATTTCATAAAAGCGATACACATGAGCCATTGTAGTCCCAAATGGAAAAAAAAAAAGGATTGGTCCGTTAAATTAACAATAATCAGATTTAATAAAAAATAAATCACCAGCTATAATCCAGGGATGGTTATGAGAATAGAACCATGTGTGCTTGTCCAAACTCCAAAACATTTCAGATGTGATCCTTGTTGTGTTTCTTACAGTGATGTGAGGGTGCAGTCATTTCTACAGAGCAGTGACAGAAGTATCACTGGGTCGCTAATAAAATAACTGACCACCGCAACACATTTATTAACATGGAACATTATCTATCTTAGTCCAGAGTTATTGGATTAATATAGACCTGAAGACTATATTTCTCTTCTTGTTTCTACCTGTTGTCACTCGCCTGTCAATGTCAGCCATCGACTCTGGTCTTAAAATGTTCATATTAATCCGCTCCACATGATCTGGGTTTTCTCCACATGATTCTGGTATTTTTATTTCGCTATTGTGTCCGTAAATCAAGATATGAACTTTAATAAGAGATAAATCAGGTGCCTTCTTTCCCCGAGGTTGCTCCCACTAGCGTTAGCAACAGGTTTAATTGACAACGTTGAACGCCCGCTCCTTGCTAAACCTGCGGTGTGGGCGGGAGGCAACTTTACCTTCAATAGCCTCGCTCCGGATTGTCTCTTTGGCTGCTACGATACTCACGGTCGGAATGATACTCCCTTAGTCCACTTCTTTACACAGTCTATGCTCCCAACCAATCCCCTTTCAAGACAAATACACTGTCTCTCCCTTCTGTCATCATTTCAACTATGTCCAATAGCCCTCCCGCAGCAGCAAAAACATCGGCCACCTCACCTTCGTCACCTTCATTTTCACCTGTTCTACAAATGTTTTTGAAATATTCCAAATTGATCTGTTCTCTAGCATTTGTTCAGTTTCAGCAGAAAGAACATAATGTAAAAAAAAATGAATTACCCTATGCCAGTCATTTTATATGATTTATACTAATAAGCACCACTTCAGAAAATATTTTGCTTCCAGAGTAGCACCAGATTGAGACGAAGTGTATAACTAAAGATACCGGGCTTAAACCATGGCCAAACGTGGAATAAAAAGGGACAGCACCACTATTTTAATCAGTGGCCTTTGCCTTACAGTACCATCAAGAGTACTCCATCCATTACTGCTTCAAAGTCAGGCTGACACTTATTCCTTTTACATAAAGGCATCATCATAAACCTGAATCAACATTTATTAGAGACTTTAAATCTAGTTAGACTAGTAAAAGTCCAAAAACCTCTTATCCTAATTAAGGCAGCTTTTAACTCTGGCTGATAGGTGCTGTACGTTGGAACAGTGTAGGTAATAGCTAGTAAAGCAGCAACACATTTGAACCTGTGATGCAATTAGCTGTCAAATAAGAACACAGAAAACCCTTTGGGAGAGGAGAGCTGATTTTAGTCAAGATCTGGCAACTCAAGTGAGAATTTTCTTGTTTTCTTACTTGATAAACAGCTTAACAAACAGAAAACATCACTTTAATGAGGTTTGATAATAAAGAAACAGTAATTCCATCAGAAATAATCACATGACATGGTACTGCAGCTGGTCAATTTACCAGATGTATGACCCAGAGCAGTACACCACTAATGATCCCAGTCAGGAATATACAGGGTTATCTAAAAAAATGAAAACCAAATGGTGAGCATACTTTCTCTTTGGCCCACAGAAACAAAGAGAGTCAGCAGTCACCTCCAGTCTCTCTCTCTAAAACCTTCAAGTCAGGCTAGAAATCTAGAGGTAATAATGGACTCAGACTTGAACTTTAACACGCCACATCAAATCAAAAACATCTGCAGCTTTTTACCATCTAAAAAACATTGCAAAAATCTAAGGTAAACTGTCAAAACCAGACATGGAGAGACTTATCCGTGCATTTGTCTCGAGTGGGTTAGACTACTGTAACAGTCTGCTCACTGACCTCTCCAAACGAGCTTTAAGACAGCTGCAGTACATCCAGAACACTGCTGCTCAGGTCCTGACTAGGAGAGGAAATAAAAGCACATACAGTAAGTCCTGTGCTCAGGTCTCTACACTGGCTTCTGTGGCTCAGAGAATAGACTTTAAAGCGGCCTGCTTGTGTGCTTCTGTGGCTCAGAGAATAGACTTTAAAGCAGCTCTGCTTGTGTACAAGTCTCTCCATGGCCTAGCACCAAAGTACATCTCCGACATGTTAGTGCCATATGAACCATCTCGCACTCTGAGGACTTCAGGGACCGGCCTCCTGCTGGTGCCCAGAGTCAGGACTAAACATGGGGAATCAGCGTTTCAGTTTTATGCAGCTAAAACCTGGAAGATGTGAGACAGGCCTCTACTTTGACTATGTTTAAATCCAGGCTCAAAACAGTTCTGTTTAGCTGTGCATATGACTGAAAGGCTTTTATTCTGCACTCTTCTCTTTTAATGTTAATTTATAATGAGTATTTATGTTTTGATTTGTTGTATTGTGATTTTGATGTCTTTTTTATTCTGTAAAGCACTTTGAATTACTTTGTGTACAAATTGTGCTATACAAATAAACTTGCCTTGCCTCCTGTATCATTAACTTGTCCAATATTTTACAATAAATGTCATGAGTGATGCTTTAAACTTGTTGGCCTCTGACTATGGCTACACAAAAAAGTCTAAGGCTCAAGTTTTGTTGCCTATTTATCAGTAAATAAATTTAAAAAAAAAGTTTCTCCTTCAGTTAAGTTTAAGTCAGGTGAATTTAGCCTGTAACAGTATGTACCAGTCCACAGCAGGAACCATGTGGAGGCAGAGAAAGTCAATGACAAAGCACCATTTCAAAGCACTGCATAATACGATCTGAAGTTTATGAGGTGGTAGCTGCTCAGGGGGCCAGTAGCGTCTGGAATATGCACATTTTATGGGATTTAACCTGTACCTACAACGTAAAAATAAATTACATTCTCTTTTGTGTTTTGTAGTGAGAGGTTGAGTTATGATGTGGTGAAGGGTAGATCTAAACTTTACACTAAGTTGAAGCAAATTTATGTAGGAGAACAAGACAAAAATGCGATTTAAAAACCACAAACGCGTCTGGGATCTGTGGCTGTGCATGCTGTTAGTTCACACAGGCGCTGTATATTTGGCACTTGTATCATGCAGTGACTTTAGACCTCCAAACATCCACTTACAAGAGCAGAGTGTGCCCACGTTTAGATGACGTAAGAGTTCACCCAGGACAAGTCTATTTATAACAGTGCTGACACAAAAAAATTAGCTGAATTGCACCAATCAGGTTTCATTTTAAAGTCAGATTAGATCTAAGTGTAAATGAGAAGAGAAGAGAGAAGAGTGCAGCACAGTATGCATCCTTACTGTGAGCGGGCTTGCATCTCCACAAACCAGACTTTTATTTGGCCTAGAGGAGGGCCTTCTCCTGCTTGTTTCCATGGAAATGTTATTCATTTGGCTCTAATATCCATCAGTATGGCATAAAACTCCAAGGAGAATGTTCTGAGGTATGGTTTTAAGTTTCTTTTTCTGCAAAATCATGTGATGTACCACCTACAAAAAGTTACATACTGTACCTTTAAGACTATTCATTTGTGTACCTTGAAGGCTGTCAGATGACCAGCCCAATATGGTATTATGGATATACAATTATCAAAATAAATAAATTACAAAATAAATGTGATGTGTGAAAAATACTATAACCTCAAAAGAAAAAAAAGTCAATTCAATATTTACATTTATTACATTCTTGTGCACCAAAAATCAGATCCCAGGTCATTCATTTTGCACTCTGTTCAGAAACAGTAGCCCAAACCATACATTAAATGCATTATTGCTCCTAAAGACTTATGTCCCACTTGGAGCTTGTAAAACTCATTGCATACGTTTGAGACTTCTGGGAGCTGCAGCCAATGATTTAGCAGCTCTGCGTGTGAAACTGTAAAAATAATGATGTTCTTAGTAATAATCCATCTACTTCTGAGACCCCACCGCACTTGTGTTTTTCGGAACCATAAACATTACGTTTTATGACCAAAAGTGGGGCACTGGAGTTGTGAGAGAGAAGGACAAGTGGTTCTTTAGAATGACCGGGTCATAACTCCACTTCAACCAAAACTAAAATAACATTATGTCATGTTGTTATGGGAACAAGATGGAAGTTCAGAAGTTCTATTAGCAAATGGGGAGATCATTTTTCCACCTTATACAACTGTACAATATGACCAATGGAGACAAGTGTGGGACTACTGCACAAATCAAAACAGCGTCCAGTTTTCCTTTAATAGTTGCTTTATTCTCCAACTAGATCCTCCTGAGAAAGATTTTAGCTAAGATCTGATGAAGTTTGAAATATACTGTGAGAAGTATGGGTCAAATCCAGTTAAAATCCCCTACAGACATTACAAGTTAATCCTTAACTCCATTGAGAGATTAGGACACCACAACTGCCATCTGTAAAAGCTATGGAAGCAAGATGTGAAAACAGTTCAAATGGTGTAATATCATTTCTTTAGGTAATTGGAGTGGTATCATTTGGTGGGTAGCCATGGATTTCAGAATGATGAAAAGTTAGGGGTGTTGCTATAGCAATTAACAACTCAAAACAAAATATTAACTCTGAATGGCCAATGGTCCTCAAAATGGCACTGTATAACAGGGAGTTGAAACGTGATTTGAACATGAATGAATAGGCCATCGAATAAAAGCTATGGAACATCAATGACCAAACTAAGTGTCAAAGTAATGTGTAAAGTTTATTTGATCCGAGTGTCATTTAGTAAGATCACTGACAGTCTTAGAAGGAAATATAGTTTATGAGGTGGTACTTTGAAACAACCCCTCAACCCCTCAGCTAGAGAAACAAACAACAAGTTACTATTTAAGTATTAGAAGCACAGTGTGCAAACTCAAAGTGATTTATTTTTCTTTTATTCCCAGCCTTGAAGACGTCAAGGCTAACTTTCAAAAAAGTTACAAATATGGACACAATGAAGGAATTCTGGATGTGAAATTACGTCATTGTTTTAGTTTGAATAAATGTGATTGCAGATGAATAGCACATGAGTAACTCCATGCAGGTCATGTCCATTTTGGTAAAAACAACGACTTATTAGCCTATAGGTAAAACTATTCTTAACTTGAGACTCTTGTTCCCATGAGGTTAAGCAGTTATTGCTGAAAGTCATATGGTGAGAATTTTGTAGCCAAACTTACTCGAAAGTTAAACCAATCCACCAAATACAGTTAGACAGTGCTCTTAAATAACAAGAATGTTGTCCAGATAAAATGTTTAAGCTCCTTCCAAAATAAGTCTTCACAGTGATGGACAAGTTTAACTTTATGCCTCTATCTGTTACTTGAATGTTTTAGGTCTAGTGTTGGTCTGCGCTTTTATTTGCAGCATTTAACTTCACAAAGACAAAATATGAATTGGCAATTGGCCTGGTTCAAGTAATCTCAGTGTAAAAAAGTATGTGTCTGACAGTTACTGAATGAGGTACAATGAATAGTTTATTGAATCGATTTAAAATTCAGTAAGGGGAAATATCAAAGCATATTTCCAAAGAAAAGGAGATGGAGAGGCTGAGGATGATTTTGCTGCTGTGTTGGAGATGATGTGGTGGAGGAATCTTGTTTAGCAGTTAGTCTTTCAGTCTTCTAGAGCCGAATGCACCAGCTGGTCGTACTTCCCTTGTCACAGTTCATTTTGCTCCTTTTAAATCCATGAACCGGTCCAGACACTGCAGACTGTTTAAACCGAAACATTTGACTACGCCCAAGAACCACCAGCGCAGAGCCGTTTGTGGTACAGTGTGACAACTGAAGAAGAAAATTGTTTATTTACCGTAAAAAAACTATATAACCGATCTAAGAAAAAAGTAATGCCACCCTCTAAACAAAACTTCTCTGTCCACAGTTTCAAATACGTGCACTGCTGAGCTCAGATGGAAAGTCCACTAATGTTATGTTAAATTAAAGATATAGATCAAGAAGAACACTTTCTCTGCCCTCAGCAAGACCCTCACAAACAGGGAACTCAATTAAAACCAGGCAGTGAGACATCGACCGTCGATGCAGACACAAGCAACCCAATCAATGCTCCAGAAATGCGAAAAGAATTCTGGCTCATACGTCGACAAAGTCACCAATGAAGATATATTAAAATGAGCAGAAACACAAAGGGCCCTCTCTAATAAGATCAGCCACAGCCAGACTACATTCTTTGGGCATGTGATGAGGAAAGAGTCCCAAGAACATCTGGTCACAACAGGCAAAATGGAGGGAAAGAAGAAAGAGAAAACTGACAGACTCCCTCAGCAGATGTTTGGATACATCTACCACCGCTCTATTCAACATCATCCCAGACAACCTTAGCAGATGGTTGCATCTACCATCACTTCAACATCATCAGGGATCAGGAGGGATTCTGGAGGGATTTTTTTCTTTTTTTTTAGATATGAATAGAATAGCTGTATTGTCTAGGTTGAAATTCATCTTTGGCTCACCACCACATAAAAAGGCACAAGGACATTAATATTACAGAAGCAGTAGCCCTACAGCAAGTACATACACGACTGCTCTGTTCCGTTGTCACATTTGTAATCCCACCAGTCCCCATAAACATCTTAAAATGTTTTATTTAGTTTTTAAAATTAGACCTTGTTGTTGAATAAAGCTTATCACACACTGATCATGTTCTGTGCACACTCATAGAACTGTTACTGTGATTTCACAGTTGTTTTGATACTGTGGAAATACTGTGATTCTAGGGCAGACCTTGAGAGCTTGTACAGAGACCCCATTCTCTGGGTCTGATCATGATGAAGAAGACAAATGTACGAGATCCTATCATCACACGTAGTCATATCTTAAAGCCATGCCCATAAGAGAACCTATCATTATCATGGCACAACACGCATCATACTGCCTATATGGTTTTGTAACATATTCTGGTTCTTCAGTTAAAAACCTTGCTTACTGAATACGAGTGCAGAGCCATAGAAAGTGTAAGTGCTGAGACAAGCTCTTTCTTCTCCATGGCGACTTGCAGCTCAGAGCTATTGCTCAAAAATACCTTGAAAAGTGTGAGTTCTAGCTGGGAGTGTCTTCTCTTCTCCATAAATCTGACCTTTAACTTGACCTGGTGGTGCCAACTGCGTGCCTCCATGAAGATATCAAATTGAATGCCATACTGTGCAAGCAGGTGCCGCATCCACCACCAAAAAAGTTACGCAGTGCACCTTTAAAAACATCCTGGATCCGTTTTTTTTTGTTTGTTTATTGTTTTTTTCTGAAATTGGATATTAATTAGATTTTTATTTTTTTTTTTTTTAATGTGGTGAAGCTGGTGTTTTCCATATGAATTTGAATTTGGTCAGTGATCATTTTGTTGAAGTATGTGACCTTTAGTAGAGGGGATATTTGTTGTAGATTCCCAACAGAGTCATCCATTTCATCTGTCTGTTTCACACTTGTCTGTTGGAGTCTCAGTGGGTGGTCAGTGCAGCGTGTAACTCCATATGTTAGCAGGTTCACATGTTAACACGTCCACAAGCGTTTCAAAATGTCCTTCACTACACCTCACCTGCTCATGGTCCAAACTGCTCCTCATTTCCTGCACTTCCTGTTGAGGCGTGTGCACACAGACCTCCCATTGTCACCCAATTAACCTCCTCGGTGTGAGACTGCCTCTGTCAAGCAATGCCAAAGTCAATACTGCAGGCCAGGACAGCAATCCCATAAGACTGACGCTATTTGATTCTGGCACCACTTGTGTTTTTTCCCAGGGTAAATGCTTCCGGACTCCTGAACTCTCTGTGACTCACTGATTAAAAAGCAAACGAGTGATTTATGATGCAGTCTTCACTTATGCGCTTGAGTGGTTAATGGCCCATTCTTGCTACTGCCAATTTGATCAAATGCATTTTATTTGTTCCTCGTTATACTTCTATGCAAATAATGGAATAAGTAATCATACACCATGACAGTAGCTGTCATGTTTATCACACAACAAGAAGTGACATGTATTGGGTGTGAAGGTGAGGCAAAGAAATAAATACAAAATCTATGTTTGGTAAGTGCTGTAGCATGAAGCTACTCAGCAGTGCATCCAAACATTAAAACCCACTGTGTTAATGTCTTTTACACAAGAGATTTTTAAAATAGCCTAAATCCTATTCTTATTTGGCTTTGTATGTTTAAGGTCTAAGCATCAAAACCTACATAAATTCATCTATTACCTCTCAAAATAGGTCAGTAACTGTAATGCACTGCTTTATGTTGTATAAATGTAAGTTCTGTTATCTTCTATAGGTGTGGCATATTTTAAAGCTTTTGAAGAATCCCTCGACATACTCAGACCAACGATTAACTGCACCTCACGGTTATTTTTGTGCAACACTCAAACACGACGACCATAAATGGACATGTGTCCTGCTGCCGTTAAAATGTGGTATTAGTGGATTTCTTAAAGCTGTTTTCGGGGAATGTCTGAAGTAAAGGCCTGCCCCTGTGAAGAACCCTTAATCCTCTGAGCTTTTGGCATGAAAGAATGAGATATACGTTTCCCATAGGAGCAGCAAATCCTTCATGTTCAAACATATGAGAAAGAATTTCACTTGTGACAAACTGTCTTTAAAAATATACCACTGCTCTATCACACACACTTTATTTATTAGGCGCAGCTGTCATCAGTTTGGGATTGTAAGAGAAAAATGCATTTGAAGGCTAGCGCAAATGCACTTTGGCCTTTGCTAAGTCGGCAGCTCGCTACACTAGGCTAATGTTAAGATTAGCCCAGTCATTAAAATATTATATTCCAAAACCAATGAAAACACAGATTATGTTAAATAGGAAATAACAACTGGTGTTGACCTTTGCTTAACCCAGCATATACTGTGTGTAGCCTATATGATTTGTAGCAATACCAGCAAATTACTGTTTGGAATTTTCTATGGAACTTTAGGCTGCGCACATTTTGAAATGGTTGTAGTGGCTCTTGGATTAAGTATGTCATTCAAGCCACATTTAACTGTCAAAGTAATAAAATCCAGTGGATTTAAGATGGAGCTTGTCAATGAAATAGACTGTTTTTTAGACTATGTACCTTTTTTTTTTTTTTTTTTTACTTTTTACCTGTAACCAACATTTCAGCCTCTATTCTGCCAAAAGCAACATTTGATTACGTTTGATGTTGTGTTTTGTACAGTATAAAATACATAAAAGCAAATGTTATCATATTATATCAAATATGATTTCTTTTATAAGATATTTTTTTTTATTATTTTTACAACAACTTCATCTGGTCCTGATCCACATAAAACTGGAGGAACTTTGAATGATTGATTGAAGCATGGATCTCTCAGATGACCCTCCGGCCTCAAAATTAATACAGCGTTTTTCAAAACTCAGAAATCACAAGACCATTTTCTCAGGCACAATAGAAAACAAAAAAAATATTTGACCTAATTCATAATTAAAGAACCAATGTGCAAACATCAACAAAACTGCAGGAGCCATATTCATCAAGTCATTGCATTGTTGTTATAATTCTAAAACAATTTTATTATAGGGATCTATTATTGGGGAATTGGGTTTTGTCAGCAATATACTGACAATGTATTGACTAAACACATGCGTTCGTATTAGCTGATGTGGCTGGCTGCAATCCACATGTAGACATTAAGATGTTAACATGTTTTTAAAATGCCATCTCCAGCCAGTAGGCGGAGTATTACGCTGATATGTTTTGTGCCACACTAAGTTAAGATCTGTTGCATAATTAATGATGCCCTTTTTCTGGTGCACTTTTTTATTGCTAAAAAGTATTTTTTTTAAAGCATTTCTTTTTTTTTGCAATAAAATAACCAGAGTTGGATTAATGTGAGATAGAAGTTAGTGTGGCAAAGTAGTAGAAGAAGTAGGTAGCTGATCCTTCACTAGTGCATGTTTGGATATAATCTACCAAATTATAATGAGATTGAAGGTTATGAATGGTTCATAAAATGGCTGATGGATGACATTTGCTGTCAAAAGAAAGTTACTCAACAAATTTGTTTGATAAATTGACTGCAAGTGACAGCAAATACCTTACTCCCTAAACTTGCCAGAACTCTTCAACTGAACTTTTTGTAACGTAAACAAAATGCATATTCATCATGCTTCTTGGCTAACTGGACATAACCGTTAACATAATCGTCGACAGTAAAGACAGAACATGAGGACTTACTAGGAAGGAAAAACTTTATTCCTGAAGTTCGTTTTGACACGACACAGTGGCCCTTGGAGCAGATTATTGCTGTGAATGACATTTATCATGACTCATGGTTCTCTATAATCTCAAACATCTGCTGTTGTCACGCTAAAGTTGCCTGGCCCACATCACTGTTCAACTACAATCTCACATTCACACAAACTCCCATATAATCTACATGCATTACCTTCTTATTCCCCGATCAAGCAAAACATTATGGACGTCTGACAGTTATGCATCCAAATACATCCAAATGCTAATCTGTTGGTAAATGTTTCTTCTATTTGGAAATGACCACTCAAAAATGTTGAAAATGCCTCAATTTGACCTACAGCACATATATTGTCCTACTCCATTCCTACCATCAATGTATTCATGGGTTTAACCTGTTTAGGCGCAATTTTGATTTTTTGATGTTTCTTTGGAAAGCTATGGGAGCTGTACAGATGTAATTCTTCAGTTTGCGTTATGTAATAAATAAAATAATGATAATAAAATAATAATAATGACTCAAATTGCATCTATGTTTTAAGCTTTTAACACATCAACTTTGATAATAATGGTTAGGCAATTTTTGTTCCAATCTGAGACCAAGTAATACTAGAGTTTAGGCTTATCAATCCTTTTACAAAATGTGTAAAAACTTATTAAAACGTCTATCAGTGGTCATAATATTATGCTTGATCGGATTATATATCTATCAAAATCAAATCATTGTCTTTTGCTTTTCACTTCACAACACATTTGTTTAGTTTGGCCTCCCACAATTTACCATGTTTGAACCCTAATTGTTTGTATGGCATTGTAACATTGGGTATTACATGAAAAAAGCGATACATTTTCCTTGTATAGTAATGAAATCCCAAATATTTGACCTAAGTTGACCCTGTGTGGAAACAGCAGAGTGGAGGCCAAGTGCTGGTGCTTCCTGTGTCCCCTTCGTATTTCACTGGCTCATTATTGATTTTTCAGACTAATTATAATCATGCACTGGACCCTCCTATGTAACACAACTGATGTAACCTATTACAGCAGACCATTTACACAACAACAGTTTTACAAAAATGCAAAATGAAGTCTGTATTTGCCCCCATTTACAGTAACATAAAATACACTCTGTGAGTTGCCAAGAAGGAGTCTTTTTAATACATCATAACAGTGTATTGTTCTTTTTTAGATTATGTAAGAAGCTGAAGGCTGTTAAATATTAGTGGACTGATTGAAGTTAAAAACCCATCATCTGGGTGAGGTTTATAGAGATGTAAATTATTTTTCCTCATCAAAGCCTCAAATCTGATCTGAATTGAGAGAGCTGGTGATAATTCTGGGAGAGAGCATTTTTCCATGAGAATTAAACTTGAATGAGGTCTGCTCTGGCATATTATTAAAAACATGTTTCTTCCTAGCCTCAATCAACAACATTGCAACTAAATCTTCAAACTTTACCTTTAATTATTTTTATGGTGTGCTTCCATAATATACGAATTAACTTCAAATCATTATTAAAACATGTTGGGTGTAAACAGGGCCTTTCGTCTCACCAAAATACTTTTCAACTAACAACATGACACTGAGGTATGACATTGTAGTTTAGACCAAAGAACATCCGACCTTCTTCACCACAGTCCCAGGCCTTTTCTCTATAACGGACACTTAGTAATATTTTGTATGTTTTTGCCCTGCTTCTTAATAATTGAAACCAGTGCAATTTCAGCCACTGATCAAGGCACAAGTCACTGTGAAGCACCTCTGTCTGAGTAGAGCTTGTTGTATAGACATTTAGACATTTCTTTTTTCAATAAATAACACAAATATATTCATACATCATATATAGATAGATAAACATGTATACTCTACATGCATTTTTAATATAATTTAATTAACTTATATATTTACATTTGCCCCCACAAGTTCTGGAGCTTGTCCCAGCATGTGGCAGTGGAATGTGGCCTTAGCATCCTCAGTATCCTTAATTTGACACATATTCCCAATAGGAGTTTAAATCCTATAAGAAGTTCTATGTTTAGAAATAACTTTTTTTTACGTCCGACGTCGTTTTCTTGACAACGCACAAACGCATGAAGTGTCAATGCGTATCCACCTCCACCCCACTGCATTTCGAACTTGAGTCAAAGCCCTAACAAAAGTCTGCGTTGTCTTGCATTGTGAATTCCAGTTTTTGCTGTCAATTCCTCTGCATCCCCCTCTGGACGGCCGCGGATTTTGACAACGCGTTTCGTAAAAGTACTGTTTAATATCCTCCCTGGCGTTGGTTCGTATTTTTGCCAGGACGGTAACCAGTGACCCCCTATCATCTACAGCCTCCGTCCGATCTGTGACCCACCGACTCTGGCTATCACAAACTGAGTACTCCCCTCTATAGCTCCGATGCTCTGCGTAACGTTTCTTCCTGGTTCTGTTCCCACCTTCGGACGTTCCGCTAGCAAAATCATCCGAAATGTACAACGGAGGAGGCTGCAACGGTGGCCGATCGCTTAACAAAACTCGTGGTGAATGGTATCTTTTATGTTGCCGAAGTAGCTCCGAATGCACCACCATAACGTTTTGGTTCAATACATCCTCTGTGTCCCATTGCTCGTTCACGCTGTCACCCCCTAGTGAAAGATTAGGGGGTAAAGGCGATAAAGTATCCTGGATGTCAGGGATTTCAGGGTCCCTGCTCCCGTCCTGTTGGTCCTGGTGTGTTTTGGATTTGCCGCGGGTGAGGTCAGCCTGGAGAAGTTGGATGATGAGGGAGTTGAGGGGGTCTGCGCTGGGCTGCTGAGGCTGCTCCTGCTGTCTGCGGCTGTTGTGGTCCATGGTGGTCGCTTGGATGCCATAGAGGTACACGAGGACCATGACGTAGAGCAGGATCGACATCACTAGATTCACCTGTAAGACCTGCACACACAACAGAAAAAGAGGATATTTTACTTCTGCAGGATATTTGCAGGTTTTGTTAAGATTAAGTTTGTAATCCTGAAGTAAAAGGCATGTTATTAAATACATAAGTAATAATACAGTAAATGAAGTATCAACAAATATAACAAATTACCCAAATGATTCAGACACCCCTGCTGTACTCAAAGACAACTTAACGCTTGTCTGCTGCTGCCTTTACTTCGCCTCCCAACAAATAACCTCTTCAGTGTGTTCATATAAATGCACTCACTCTCTCCTCTGTCACGATAACTACACTCTGCAACCCTCCTCTCCATCGCAGCAGTAGAACCATCAGCCGCCTCAGACTGTCCATCTCCTTCCAGGTTCCAGGAGAAGATAATTTCATACATTCCCTTACATTGCTCTTCTAACTTCTGACAGTGGCTGCGGTTTTAAACTCACCAAAATCGGATTAATATCTGATTTCTAGGTTGAATTGTCACCAGGAGCATGTCAGAAAAAGATTAATATAGTTGGCTGTTCCCTTTACTTAACCCGTCCTCCAAATCTAAGCCAGGAGGTGGTGAGGAGTACCTAGCTGGAGATCTCACTGCCAACAGATAGGTCCCACACAGTTCTCTACATGATTTACATGAAAGGCCAGCACCTCTCCACAGTGAGTCTATCAAACACATATGTAAACCCATCTCTTTGTTTTGAAACAGTCTGTTCTGAAGTCTCTGACAGAGAGTGGATGATCCCTGTTTGGCAAAAATATTTCCTTTTGTTTGAATCCAAACCTAGATCTGTTGAAAAGTGCTCCCAGAGCTCTCAGTGCAGATCATGCTTCTCAAACAAATGAGAATGTTTAAAGTGTTCTTAGGATTTAGACTCATGACTTAAAAGGACACAGACAGCCCAGATCTAATGCCATTTTTGAAAGCATATCCAATGGAGGAATGTGCATGTACAATACTGTGAATGATTGGATTTCAATGGTCAAATATTTGGAAGGAATTAGTGTTACAGAGAAATATGTACAGCCCAGCGCTTGCCAACCTTTTCAAACCAAGAACTTATTTGTCTTTCTAAGTACCATTTAAGTGACTTAAAGGTGCACTATGTAACTTTTCTGAGGGAGGGGGGTTCTGCCACCTGTTTGTCTTCATGGAGACTTTGTTCCCTTGTTGTGGGATGATTAACAGTATGGCATGAACCTATCTATCTCCATGGAGGTCTGTGTAATCCCTCAGTCGCCCAAGACGTTTCGCTGCTCATCCAAGCTGCTTCTTCAGTTCTGGTCAGATTGCTGGTGGACACTGCCTTATATCTGTCTGAAGGGAGTAGCTCACTACACTGAAACTAACACACCTATTTGTTTACAGTTTCTGTTTATTGGCCAGGTCTGTTGAACTGCACTAAGTGTGAGCTGTGCCTGAGTCATATTTAGCATAATCATTCAGACCCCTAATGGGTGCTCTCACACCTATTAGCATAATGGCTATCACTATTGTTTTCCTTGTTTTGATTTAGGTCTGAGGATGGAGTTATAAATAGGAGATAAATGATGTCTAAGCCTCCCCCTATTCAATGGATTATCTTTTAACTCCCCTCTCAAACCATTTCTTTCTTCTTAGCCTACACACAAATACGTGTGTTTGGTCATTTTCACACTGCCACTAGTTAGGTCAACGTAAAAGAGCATTCGCTCCGAGAGTGATGCACTTGGGCTGGTGTGAACCCAACAGTCACATTCAGAATCGCAGTCGGTCCACGGCCTGTCCAAGAGCACTTGAAACAGGAGGTCTCGGAGCGGCTCCACTTGCACTCTGGAGCAGGATGAGTGCGGTGTGAAAGTGACCGATCTCTGGCTGACCTACGCAGTCTGCTATGACAGTAAAAGTGCTTGGAATTAGGCAAAATGCGCTCAGATCATGTATATTTGTATGAAAGGGCACTGCAGAGCTGCTGACACATTTGTCTGACATGGCAATTTGGATCAACTTAATATCAGGCACAGTCTCCTCCTCTCTCTGTCTGTCTCTCTGTGAGCCTGGGTCTGTCTGTTTGTCGTCTTCATGCTGTGTTTAGCTACAGGTGAAAGAAAATACCACTGCTACAGGCGAAGTGAGCATGTGTCTCTGTGGAGACAAGCAGCTGGGAGAAAGTTACATATGCAAGTTTAAGAATGTATAGAAAAGAGGTAAACATGAACAAAATGTGACTATAAACTTTAAAAATCTAAAATGGTAGAGTCCTCTGAGGACAATCTCCTGCACATCTACATACACCCCTCTAGGCTCAAAGCTGCTGAGACAAGCTTCAGACATCTTTGGCATTCTAATACATATAAAAATGTGTTGTTATTTAGAGCAATTTCATGAATCAAGACATAACGATTCACTCCTGACATTTAAACATTTATTATATTAGATAAATGAACTCTCCAGTTATGAGTCATTTCAGCTGCATTCACCCGAAAAACACACCACCAATGACGTTTAAGCTGTTAGTCTGAATCCTTTATGAGTACAAGTTTCGTGCTTAAACTTGTTTTTTGGCGTGCTGCACCATTACATTCACTGACAACGCTCTCTGACAAATTACTACTTATCATTCTGAGTCACATCTCTTAAATAACGGTTTTACCAAAAAAAATTATGGTCATAGTTAAAGTCTCTACATTGCACTGTAAAATGCACTCAAACATGTTAAAGTAAATCAAATGGATTTGTTTTCAGTTTGAAAACAATTTTTGCTAAGTATACCCAACTAAACTAGCACTGGATCAGCTGTGAAGTTTCCTAATATATTAAATGGAAAAAAAAGGTTAAATAATTCACTACCAAGTTCGGAACAGCAGTCAGGATAAATATCTTCCTAATTGGTGATTCAGATTTAGTCTAAGTAAATAAAACATTTACCTATACAATTATGCATAAATTGTAGACACATATCTATTCTCAAATATTATTATATAGCACTACGTCTTGGAGAAGTAGTATTAGTATTAGTATTAGTATTAGTATTATTATTAGTAGTAGTAGTAATAGTAGTAGCAGTGGTGGTGGAGTTACTATTAAGTTTTGCCATTGTCTCCTTTACCAAGATATGAGTTGCACTAGTATTAGTAGTAGTAGTAGTAGTAGTAGTAGTAGTAGTATTACCACATCCAGCTGTGTAGCAGATGTGTAGTGTAGCAACATTTAATCCCCACAGGAAGTATCAGGCCTGCGGGGGAGTCTTAACTCTGTTTCCTTTTAGTCAGTGCTTTATAGAAAACGTCACTAATGTTTTCTCATTCATTTCCACATGCTTCAGCTGCTGTTGACTTCCTGTTTCTGCCACTGTTACGAGCTGTTTACATCTCTTCAGTCCCATCACTTGCACTAAAAATAAGAAGCTGATATTACAAGCACAGATTTAGCCTGGAATGAATAATTTTTATCTGGATAAAAACCACATGGGTTTGGGTGAACATCCTGGTTCTGTACAGGAGGATAAATCTTATAAGAGTAGACAATGCTGACTGACAATTGCACAATATTGTGTTTTTGAATTTTATTGAAAGCAGAATCAAGTCCTTTCTTGTGAAGTTACGCTAACTTTTCTGCTGGAGGCTCCTCTGCACCTGCTTCTCTCCTTGGCAATGTTATTGCAGAATGTTTTACAGTATTAAATGTTTCTATGGAGACAAGCAGCTGACACCATCAGATAGAGAGGCAAGTTCACTCACAAATGTTTTTATTGTAATTTTTCTAGAAACAGAAACTTTTAAAAATGGATTAAAATAATATAACATTTGGAATCAGTTATCCCCCAAATTAAATGCAAAATTGCCTGGTGCAAAACCAAACTGATTGCTATAAGAGGCAGATTATTACTGTCAATGTGGATGTGACCCTGATGTCCATCGACAAGTGACGGTGACATAGTTGTATTGTAACAACTAGTAAACCTGGAGGACATGAGACCAACTGTTTTAATGCTGTGGTCTGATGGAGCAGAGACAAACAGCTGTTCATCACTGTAGACTCTTATACAACTGCTCTGAGAGACTGAGAGATGGGCTAATGACAATACAGCACAGCTCCGTCAGTCATGGTGTCAAATGCCAAATGTTGGATTAACTACTGAAAAGAAGTCTAGGTTAATCAGCTTCCCATCTACTACATGTAGTGCAGTGGCCTGCTTGATTTAGGTTGATTAGGGCAAATTATGCGCCTAAACCTATTCAGACAGACACAAGAGGAGGAGAACATGCAATCTGAAAGGCTTTGTTAAGTCTAAATCAATATTGACAAAATATCAGATTTTCTGCTAGAAGCTAACCAAGTTTTCCTACAACAGGACAGAACCACAAAACTAGTTAAAAAAAAGTCTAAAATAAGAACTAAAAGTAGGTTTGAGGAGTTTTTTTTTGAGAAAGTTCAAATCAATTTCAACCCTCAGCAGTTGTGAACAGTCGGAAACCCAAACAATTTACATTGTTACAACTGAGAGTATCAAATAGCAAAAACACTGATATTGGATCTCACACTTCCTACTCATCTAACCTGTTTGAACAATGACGCAGTTGTTAAGTTATTCTCTCTCACTGTGTACGCAGACCCAAAACAACATAATCTATACTTCTCTATCTACTATCTCTACATCTTTCTCTCTCTTTGACTAGTCATCTCATTCAGTAGGGTTGCCACATAAAACTAGTTATCGTCGCATAGACTGATTTGTTTTTAACCTGGATGCCCTTCCTTTCGTAATCTGATTCTAATATATGACTGGAAAGAGCACAGGAAGTTGGGTGTCTATGATGGCTCCAGTAGAGCCCAAAACCAGAAATGACAGTTAAAGAATTATTAAGCCCAGTTTCACCTCCTGCTTGTCTCCATTGATGCTATTGCTTTGTCTAAAATGATCCACAGCATTAAACCAATCTCCATGGAGACAAGCAGGTGACACCATCGGTCTAAGTTACAGCTCAGATCTGTGGAAAGAACACTGCAATCACTATAAAATTGTATGTTTTTAAGGAATTTTTGAGCAATAAAAACACCACACCAGTATTTGAATGAATGCAATGGACACATGTAAAGCCATACTGTGGAACATAGAGGTAGAGTGAAGAGTAGTAAGTAAGTAGACATGCAGGTAGCAGAACCCCCATTAGAAAAGTTACATGCTGCACCTTTAAAATGAAATTTGGGGAAACATGTAAAGTAGATATTACCTTTACAGTGTGTGTGTACAGCCCTGTGTCTTTCATTGTAGTTGGACTAATTTTCGGGATCGTTTATTTTTAGATCTAACTTCTATGATGAGAAGTCAATATGACTGATTGCCGAGGGCTGTCAAGGTTAAAGACTACACAGACAGACAGATGCTAATGCTGGCTAATACAGTGGAGCATGTTGTGGAGAGAGGCATCAGACTGAGAGCAAATTACACATGCACCTGTTTCAAGGACAATAAGGGAGCACATCTGGATCCACACAACCGTTAGTCCTGTTTGGAACATAGCAATACAGAACAGTTATATACACAAGAGGTTAAACTTCCTGTATTTCACATTTTAATAACTACTTTAATTCAATTTACAAAACACAATTACACAATTATAAAACTCTGACAAAAATAGCACACATTCAAATCTTCCTTTTGCTTTCTTCACAAAACAATTCATCTCTTTGTCACTTGATATTGACTTTAAGCCCTCATTTACTATAATCTCCCCTTTGGTTTTCCTTTAGGCCTCCTGCCTTCCTATAATTAACCTGGCTCACACCAGATTGATATGTGTGGCACTTTGAATTGAGTTCTACACATTATCACTCTGGGATGGCCCTCTCTGAAGGTGGTTGAGATGTTAAAAGGAATGCTTCAAGCTGATTGGTTGGAGCATAACAACAGCAGAACAAGCTGAAAAATCAAACTTCTGTTAAATCCAGTTGAGAGAAAAGCACAAACCACAAAATAGTCTGTTGATAAAGAATGAAGTACGTCTGTTGGCATTGCTATAATTGTTTTGTTTCACCATTGGCTTCCTCTTAAACCACAATACTATAATGTGATTGGTCCAGACTTCGGCCACCAGCGGCTGGGCCCAATCACACCAGCGGGAGCCTGCCAAGATGGATTAATCTTGATGCACATAGTTAACCAGTAACTCCCACATCAAGTAAAAAATATGGCAAAATATGGACAATGATGAACATCATCTTTGTCTCTTTACGTTAATTAATGTCACTCAAACAAGAAAAACTAGGACTTGACCAGATGGGGGACTAAAACAGTACAAAGCCACAATTTATCCTGCAGCACCAGAATGGGGTAAAGTTTGAAATCACAAAAGTATGTCTGTGGTTCTGCTAAGATTCAGTTATTTTTTTAGTATCATAATCATGTGCGTCGTTTAAGTTAGAAATAGAACTGGTTTCAAGCTGCAAATTAGATATGGACTGGATTGGACTGAAGTTTGCCCTGAAGTTGGAACATTTCAAAGACTAACTTTCCGCTCATTTTATTCTAAAATCGTACT
>KN472004.1:0-11883 GCA_000787095.1 Periophthalmodon schlosseri | reverse complement strand
AAAGGAGGTAACAACATTATAACACGGCTTAAAACTCACAAGAGTCAGTTTTGTGTAATATGGGACCTTTAAATATAAAAATGTAAATATTTCTTACAACAACCTGCCTGGTTTAGACACCTTCTGACAAAACGGCGCACGACTCGCGACTATAGCGGTCGTAATATCGGCACTGACCTTTGACCTGGCGCACAGAGCTGAGGTTCTTCTCGAATCCGTCGTCAAACTTGGGGTTGGTGACGGGCTCGAAGTCGCTGGTGTAGACGCGGCCGGAGGAGGTGGTGTAGCAGCATTTGCACATACAGGTGTGGTACCTCAGGCGCCCCTCGTCCAGGTACGGGTGAGCCAGGGCGTCCTTCGCCGAGATACGCTTCGACTGCAGAGCACAGGGAGGACAAAAGAGGTCTGTCATGACGCTACTAAACATATCGTAATTAGCCGACAGCCCGCTAAAGCCGATATTATCATCATTTGAAGACGTAAAGAGCAAAGACAGGTAAAGACGGGTTGAACTAAAACATAGTTAACATAAATACATTTAACTGTTTGCCTACTTTTCCCTCGTTTCACAGTTTTGGTGATGTTTATAATTTTACTTCCTGGTTTAACGCAAAGGTAATTCCGTGTTTTTCCTATGTTTTGAATAGCGTTTTTGTTAGATTTTTGCTTTCTGTTACAGTTGTTCTAGCTAGACAGGATATCTTGGTGTTTTATTCTTATTTTTGGGCAGCTCGAGTTGTATTTTAAATGTTCTATATACATAAAATTGAACTGAACTAAATAAACTGAGTTCGAGTTTGATATTTTGAGGCACTATTTAAAAGACATGATATTTCGTCTTAAACTGTTAGTTACTACGATCTTAATTTTTAATCATTCTCAAGCTCACAGATTTATGACTTTAAATAAATGATAGCTAGAAAGAAATTGATTAGACAGAGGGATTACTTTTGACATCTTTCTGTAACTTTCCATCCAACTAACTGCCACTTAACTGACGTAAAACTACGATAAACCTTTAGCAGAGGCACCATTCCATAATGTTTACGGGGCCAAAGCGAATCTATTTTACACAATAATTATAATTTGACAAAAAAATATGCGATAATACCTTTATTTACTTAAATTCATGTTTAAATGTGTCCCTTGCGGGTAAATAGTTCCTGTATTTTGGGGGGAATTTTTGTGTATTGGTGACGTAAATGAATCTTTTCCGACTTTTCTTCACAAACTGACGCTTATTTGACAAAAAAATATGCGATAATACCTTTATTTACTTAAATTCATGTTTAAATGTGTCCCTTGCGGGTAAATAGTTCCTGTATTTTGGGGGGAATTTTTGTGTATTGGCGACGTAAATGAATCTTTTCCGACTTAACTGATGTAAAACTGTCATAAATATTCAAGTAATAATTAGAAAATCATGAAAACCACGTTCGCATTTTAAACCTGCCATATTCCCTTTTAAAAACCGGCCCGAACAGTTTGCCGGGGTTGGCAGTGACGTCGGAGATGCCGATAACTCACCGGGGTTAAAGAAGCGGGTGTGCTGTCTCTAATAATACCCTGTGAGTGTGAGTGCGCGTGAATGGAGGAGGGGTATTTTTAGACAGACGAGTGGGTTTCCGGAGGCTCTGACTCACCGGGTCGAACACCAGCATGCGGCAGAGGAGGTGCACCGCTTCATGGGTCGCTTGGCTAGACAGAGTGTAGAGCACGGGCAGAGACGGCTGCACAAAACACACAGAGCGGCATCATTATACTTCATAGAGTTTTTATCTGGTCCTCGATTTGGACTTCCTATTTAAAGCCACTGTGTAACTTTTTGGCCAACAAACAGACTTAAAAATGTTTGGTTGTGTCTATTGCACTGAAAAACGTGTGTCCTTATTCTGAGCCGGCTTGCATCTCCATAAACCTGACTCTGATTGGGCCTAGAGCAGGGCCTCCTCCTGCTTGTTTCCATTGTTATTGTTATTTGACTATAACATTCCACAGTATGGCATAAAATATATCTCCAAGGAGAATGTTCCGAAGTATGGTTTTAAGTTTCTATTTCCATGGAAACATGCGGATGACCTGCCACCTGCAGAAAGTTACTGTACCTTTAACAGAGCCTGGCTCCGGAGACTTTGGAGGAAGAAATCGGACTATTTTGTCACTGATTAAAAGTTTATCTTTTTCGTGAAATTAAGATTTAAAGTCATATTTGATTCATGTTGATTAATGTATTTGATCATTTATATCCATATCAACCCCTCTCCAGAGCAAACGCCAACAAGGTCCCATTTATTCCTCAAAAGTTTGAAACTGAACCAGAGCAACTAAAACCACACGATCTGGTGTAAACCTGTTGATTCAAAAACCCAAATCTGACCATTGCAATTTGTGAACGATTATAACTTAAAATTTGATCATTCACACAGTTTTATCCAGTAGTAAAATGTATCAAATAAATTGCAACGATATATTTTCCTGACTTGGTTAAATGTAAAAACACGACCAGTCAAAGGTTTGGACTCACCCTCTCACTCAAAGTTTTTTTTTCTTTATTTTTACTACTTTCTGTATTTTATATCCATACAGAATACATCAAATATATGAAGCAAGATATATGTGTTATGGAGAAAAGAAAGAAAGTTAAACAACTAATTTAACTTTTTTTACATTATTTCTTTGCTACATAATTCCATATATCTTACTTCATATAGTTGATGTCTTCTGTGTGTATGGAAAATGCAGAATGCAGTAAAAATAACTGTATACCTATGGTACTGTATATATAGTTTTCCTCGTGAGCTGTGTCACGTTTGATAGTGACCTTCCGTGTTAGTCCCATTAACGCGGCTGTAATCTGGAGTCTTCCCTGAACCTGCACAAATCCTACAGTCACATTGGACTTGAACCCAGCCCTGAGCAACGTGTTGAGAGGAAACACTGTAATCTGACCCTCACCCTCTGCTTTTCCAAGTGAAATCATTATGTTGTGACTTAGCGCTCAAATATCGAAGCCCCTCCCCCTCCTTCTATTGGTCGGCCTCTGTCACGCTAAACGTGAAGAGCACCTGGAGGACTAAAGAAAAAAAGAGGGGGGGGAGAGGGGGCGGGGCCTGAACATATGAGGAACAGTGTGATTGGTCCGACAGGTATCCGTACTCCAAGCTCCACCCCCATCCAGGTGTTTGTCATCAGAAGCACCTGGCTCTAATCAGGGCAGTCTTGTGTGATGTCACGTAGTACTTGAAATCGCAGTGGCCAGCAGGGGGCAGCACATGCTCTGTTTTGAACACAAAGCTGCAAATTGACCTAGTTTGCACTAAAATTGTCACAAAAAAATGACTAGGAGCAGTAGATAGTGCTGTTAAAACGCCATATGCACAGTTTAGTAGCGCAAAAAAAAAGTTTAGTTTTTAGCTCCACTTTTAGCACTGTTTGGCCGTTACCTGTTTGTGGGGGCCTCTGAGGATGTGCGCTCTGGCTCCTTCACAGGCCGTCCTCATGGCCTCCATCGAAGGCGTCCCCAACAGGTCCGTGATCAGGTCCAGCTACAACAGAAGGTCAAATATACAATCGTTTAAGGTAAAGGCCCGATACATGTGAGGCTTCTTGTCCCGGGCCCCCAAATTTCTGTGTACGGGCCTGACAAGAAGCTAGCAAACCCCCAGCAGAAAAGTTCCACAGTGCACCTGCAACCTCACCTGCTGAATGGGGCTCTGTGCCTGGAAGAGGATCCTCCGCCCCAGCAGCTCGGCGAAGATGCAGCCCACGGACCAGATGTCGATGGAGTTGCCGTAGTGACGACTGCCCATCAGGATCTCGGGGGCCCGGTAATACTGCGTCACCACTTCCTGCGTCATGTGCCGGGATTCGTCGGTCTCCTCCACGCGGGCCAGACCGAAGTCACAGATCTGAAGGGGAACAAGGGGCCCACAGAGTATTTTAGAGTGCAGCTGCTAAAGGTGTGTCTATCTCCATGGTAGGATTGTTAAAAGTATTGAAAATCAGCTACTCTCGATACTAATTGAGGTGTCTTGCCCAATGACACAATGGTAATATGCGCTGGTTGGAGCACAGCAAAACTTTGTGTATTTAACAGACTGTAGTGGCTCTACCAGTCAAAAGTTTGGACGTTTTTTTTAAATTTATTTTTTACTACTACCGTTTTATACATACTGAAGACATCAAATATATGAAGCAAGATGCCGTATTTTCTGGACTATAAGTCGCATTTTTTTTCATAGTTTGGCCGGGGGTGCGACTTATACTCAGATGCGATTTATATGTGAAATATGTTTTTTTCTTCATTATTATGCATTTTTTGGCTGGTGCGACTTATACTCCGGAAAATACGGTATATGGAATTATGTAGCAAAGAAACAAAGTTAAACAACTCTACAAAATACTTTTTTTGTATTTTATATTAAAATCCTCAAAGTAGCCACCCTCTGCTTTGTCAAAAAAATATTTAGTAGAATAATTTATAATTTATATATAACTTGTTTTCTTTACTACACAATTCCATAAATCTTACTTCATATATTTGATGTCTTCAATATGTATCTAAAACGTAGAAAGAAGTAAAAAGAAAGAAAAAAAAACACTGAATGAGAGGGTGTGTCCAAACTTTTGACTGGAAGTTTAAATAAGAGACTGTTGTGGCTCTAAGTTTGGCAGTGCAATTCCCCAACATATTGCATATTACCATTGTGGCATTGGGCAAGGCACCTCAAACATCTTGCCTTGAGTAATAACGTTGTATATGAGTCATGTGAGGCGCAGATCGTCCGCCACACTTCTGTCAGTCTACCCCAGGGCAGACGAAGCCACAGCAGCGGCTCACAACCACCAGGTTCGGAGACGGATTCAAACTGTAAAGTGATTTTAAATAAGACGTTTGCATTGCCCACCTTGAGCACACAGTTGCTGTTGACCAGGAGGTTGCCAGGTTTGATGTCTCGGTGTAAAATGCCAGCAGAATGGAGATATTTTAGACCTGCGAGTTAAAAACAAAAGGTTATAAAAGGTTATAGTTTATATATACACACAGGTGTCCATAAAGTCTCTCTACAGTTTAAAAATGTAATTACGAAAGGCAATTGAGAAGATATATTCACTACATTTGTTCTGTTGTACTCAGTGGTTATAAAAGTTTTTAATCACATTGCATTTTTGTTTTTCAGGCGTCCTGTTGATCCTTTTGAATGAACCCCTAAGAAATGGCTCCTCCTCAAGAGAAGCACAACGCGTATCACAGTTTACTGAGACAAAATCAGATCCGCAGACTCAACGAAACTACAGAACAAAGTCTGGAAGATCCACCGTCTCATCTTTCTGTGGGGCTACGTTAAACATGTCGCGTGTCGAACAAAGATACGGGACATTACTGAACTAAAGCAAAAGAAACAGACGCAGATGCAAACACTGATGAGGCTCTGCTACGGCGAACATGGCGAGAAATCCAGTCCCGTCTTGATCTGTGCCTCGTGCCGCTAATGGAGCTCGTATAGAGGTGTTTTAAATGAAGTCAAACACTTTGGAAACTGCCGAGAACAACAGAACAAGTCTGATTAAGGTATCTGATCAACTGCCTTTGTAATCCTTTTTTTTTTTTTAATTGTAAAGAGACTTTATGGACACCCTGTATTATTTTTTTTCTTTCGTTCCAGCGTGACAAACCTCGGAGGATCTGGTAGAGGAACACTTTGGCGTGGTCCGAGCTCAGAGGCTGCGGAGAAACGATGATTTTATGAAGATCGCTTTGCATCAGTTCAGTCACCACATATCTGACCAATCAGAGTCAGGGATACAACGGCATGAGGTGAAATTAAGTGTATTTCATCAGTTTTAAAAGGTTGTGTTCATGTTAAAGATGACATAATTTTAGATGGAGGGCAATGGCCAGTGGTGGAAGTACTCAATTTTGTTACTTAAGTAGATTTTTTCATGTGATTCTTTTACTTTTACTTAAGTACAGATACCAGAGCAAAAACATACTCAAGTAAAAGTATTTAAGTACTTGTTTAAAAATGTACTTAAAGAGTGAAAAGTAAAAGTATTTGGTGCAGATTTTGAGGTCTTATAAAGCTTCAAATGTTTTTATTTGTAATATTTTTGTTTGATTAAATTATGAACGTGTTAAAAATAAACCCTTAGTCTTTTCAGCAGGTCTCAAACAATAATAAAAAATACTTTTACTTTTCAGTCCTGTTCAAAAATGCAGTGGAGTAGAAAGTACAGATACCTGCTCTCAAATGTAGTGAAGGTAAAAAGTATCAACTCTAAAAGGTACTTAAAGCTGCACTGCGCAATTTTTCAGGTGGAGGGTCTGCTACCAACTTGTCTCCATGGAGATGTTATTGCTTTGCCTGGAATGTTCCATGGTATGACATTAAACACGTCCATCTAGCATTTACTCAATACGGGTGTTTCCATTGCTCAAAAATACAATCATTCTTTCTGTAAATAGGATCGCCTCTCCACAGATCTGAACTGTAACGTAGCGCTGTAATCTGCTCGTCTAGGTTGGTTTAATCTATACTGTGGAACATTCCATGGAAATGTCATTGATTTGTCTAGAGACAAGCAGGTGGCGGACCCTCCACTAGAAATGTTACGCAGTGCAGATAGAAGTAAAGTACAGATACCTGAAATTTTTACTCGAGTACAGTACTTGAGTAAAAATACCACCACTGGCGCTGACCTATATAACTTTTATAACAATTTAGAAAGAAACATCCAAACTTATGATGAACCTTCTCGTTATTATTGGGATTAGCTCCGCAAAGTTGCCATATTAAACTTACGGCTTAAAGTCCTTTCGACTGACAACAATCACATGTTTGGGGTTGAATAACGGAGCCACTTTCTGAAGCTACTGTGAGCGAGACATTTCATTTTTGTTTATTTGCGCTGACAAGACGCTAAACTTCGTGCCAGTTTTTGTTTCACGTGGATCGGCCCAGGAACTACAGAGATATTAACCATGAACCAGGAGAAAACATCTGCAGTCTGACAGTTACACAACAAATTCCACCTACGATTTGGAATTGGAAGTGGACTAAGGGAGAGTGACGTCACACATAACGTTCGGCTCCAGTCAAATGTCTGTTATTAATGTTCAGATGCTGATTTACGGACACAATAGCGAAATAAAAACCCCAGGATCACGTAGAGCGGGTTAATACGAACATTTACAACCAAAATGACGAGTCTGACGGCAGCAGTATGGAGAGAGGGGCCACGGTTTTTCAACAGAAAGCGAATCGGAGCTAGAATCGAAGGAGCCGGAAGCGCAGCCCATGCTCACTTCCTACTCGGAACGCGGCGGCTAGCGGGTTAGCTACGTCCGTTTATATTTACAGTTCCGGCTCAGTTTAAACTATAGGGACTCTGCAGTGTTCTGATATCTGCTCGTCGGTGTGAGTAAAAAAGATACATCTCCTCGAAGTAGTCGATGTGTGGAGGTTGGAGAATGTCCAGAGCAGAGAGAACCTGTGGGCACAAACACAAATAGTTTGAACCTGATGCAAAACTAAAATAACCAAAATCTACAGCGCCATCTACTGGTACCATCACATTTAGAGCCTCAACTATTTAAAGCAGACGTGTTGTGCTCGTGTCTGCTCTACAGTTATAATCCAAGACACCCGTGGATCTTTATGTTACAATTTGCACATTTTAAATCGCGATATTCATCTGAAACGACTTAAAAAAAAGAAACAAGTACCCGCTTTTTTTCCACGTATCTGAATAAAATTCGTCTCGCCCCAGTGTAAATTGACAGACCGGGGTCAAAATGACACCGCTGTGCGCTGTCTGCATCTAATTATGAAGCGTTTTTACCGTCCACGAACCAGGAAGTAAAGCTGGTGCGCTGTTAGCATGCTAGTTGTAAGCAGCCCATTATGAAAAGCGCTTTTAAATTCATAGTAGTGGGTAATTAGTGTTTTAAGTCTGTAAAAATCTGCTACAGGGCCTTTAATTTTGAGGACTGTTTGAAATAATAGTGATTTTAATAGTACCACACTACACTGGAAAACATGATTCATATTTGAGTAATATTCTCATTTTGATACATTACTTTCTTCAAATTATGATTTAAAAATGCACTTACAACTTCTTTAAATTAAAATGACACTTACATTTTCATGCTTGAAGAAACACAGCATCTTGAGCTCCCGAAACACTCTCTTACAGGACACCAGGTTTTGGAAGACATTTGGCATCTTTTTAAGGGCCACTCTCTTTCCATCTCGCGGGTCTGTTACTGACCTGAGGAGACGAACACATCCAGAAAAATGAATAGAATAACTCCGCCTGACCCTCTCCTCTTCATCCTCTGCTCCATCTGACCCTCTCCTCTTCATCCTCTGCTCCATCTGACCCTCTCCTCTTCATCCTCTGCTCCATCTGACCCTCTCCTCTGCTCTTCTGCTCCATCTGACCCTCTCCTCTGCTCTTCTGCTCCATCTGACCCTCTCCTCTGCTCTTCTGCTCCATCTGACCCTCTCCTCTGCTCTTCTGCTCCATCTGACCCTCTCCTCTGCTCTTCTGCTCCATCTGACCCTCTCCTCTGCTCTTCTGCTCATCTGACCCTCTCCTCTTCATCCTCTGCTCCATCTGACCCTCTCCTCTGCTCCATCTGACCTTCTCCTCTTCATCCTCTGCTCCACATTCATATATGTTCTCTTTGCCCTTCCTCTGGGCCTCCTGTCTCCTTGACACTCTCACTTCATTCTTCTACCCACAGTTCACTCCCTCCTCTGTACATGTTCAAAATAAGAAAAATAGAGCATTAATATTATAATTGTTTTTCCATAACGTCAAAAGCATATTTTCCAACAAACAGCGTGTGTGAAATAAACAAACTCCAGCCATTTTACCAACATAAAGTAAACATGTTAGATGTATGTATCACAACTTTGAATTGAATTTTTTTATTCAGTTTAATTTTGACAAATAAATAAAAATGAGTTTCAATATTAATTTCCTGAACATAAACGAGACAGCGCTTCACCTTCAAGGAACTCAAAGCGCTTTACATCAACGAACCACTCACCCATTCACACACACATTCACACACCAGTGGACGCAGACACCGGAGATGAGGTGGGGTAAGCGTCTTTGCCCGAGGACACAACAACAGCATTCATCTGTGAGAGCTTGGAATCGCACCCCCAACCTTCGGATCAGTGGACAAACGCTCCACCAACTGAACTACTGTCGCAACAAAAGAAATAGTCACATTTGTTACTGGCTGCAGACCTAGGCCTGTCATGATAATTACTACATCCACTTATCGTTCCATATATGAAGCTGGAACAATATATTTTGGGGCTCAGTATTTATCGTGTGTACATTTTCTTTGCAATAATCGGGAGTTTTTTGTTATTTTTGTTGTAATACGCCAAGATCTGAGCTGTAGAGGGGTGAAAAACTAACTTCTTTGGCTAATCATTGCTTCATTCTGTTCTTTATTTGTTGCAGCTCATGCCACTTCTGATACTGGATTATCTTGCATTACTGTTGTCGTATCAGTGACATAAAGTACTTTTAAAATTATCGTTTATCGCAGTACATCTCTTCAGCGACATATCGTGCTTCAGATTTTGCTTTCGTGACAGGCCTGTGCAGACCCCTCCATTAAAAACACACCAGCTGATCACTGACTGAAACTCGATCTCTCTTAAACTTTTGTAAACCGTGTGCATGATAAGACTCCATCGGTGTTTTCCTGTAAAGGTGCAGTACCGGATTATGCTGCGGTCGGAGTCGCGCCGCCCGCTCCCGGGAGAGTAATCCCGGGTTGTTTTGGGAGCAGTGCCTCGTGAGCGTCTTCAGGAGCAGCTTTCTCTGGGCAGAATAAACCCGCCGCAAATAGGATCAAGGCCTGAACAGATGGTGCTCTAAGAACCCAGATCTCACCATGATCACTCTACACTCCACTCACCTCCAGCCCACAACCGCAACCTTCAAAAAGGCCACCGGGGAGCTGGGCTGAGACGATAACACGTTTTGAAGTTCGACACATCGCTGCGGAGAAATCTCACGATAAACGATAATATTGAAACTCATTTATGCCCAAGAGCAGATTTAAACCACAAAAACTATTCTAAAATCAACAATATTGTTAAAAAACCATGAGCTGCGATAAATAAAACAGCAGAATGAAGCGCTTTAGTCGTTAGTTTGCATCCTAATGAGTCTTAGAAGTAATTTATTCAACCTTTTACAGCTTCAATCTTATCATTTAGCCAAAAAATAACCAAAAAGTAGTGCACACGATAAAGACTGACCCCAAAAAAATATTGTTCCAGCTTTATATACTGAACGAGGCCAACCTTCAACAAGCCACCGGGGGAGTTGGACTAACACGATAACACATTTTGAAGTTCGACACATCGCTGCGGAGAAATCTCACGATAAACGATAATATTGAAAGTCATTTACGCCACTGACACAGAAACCCAAGAGCAGATTTAACCCACAAAAACTATTCTAAATCAACAATATTGTTAAAAAAAAAAACATGAGCTGCGATAAATAAACAGCAGAATGATGCGCTTTAGTCGTTAGTTTGCATCGTAATGAGTCTTAGAAGTGATTTATTCAACCTTTTACAGCTTCAATCTTATCATTTAGCCAAAAAAATAACCAAAAATTTCCCCACGATAAAGATTGACCCCCAAAAAAATATTGTTCCAGCTTCATATACTGAACGATAAGACGACAGAGTGATTATCGAGGCCAACCTTCGACAAGCCACTGGGGGAGTTGGACTGACACGGTAACACGTTTTGAAGTTCGATATATCGCTACAGAGAAATATCACGATAAACGATAATATTGAAACTACTTTATGCCACTAACACATTAAGTACAAATTAGGATCAGCCGAGTAAACCATTTAAAAATATACAGCCTCATTAAAGCGTATGAGCTGCCACACATACACAGCAGAATTAACCACTAATTAGATAAAGAGGTTACTTATTCAACATTCTAGAACTTAAAACTTCACAAAAAACTAAAACTAAAATAAAAAATTACCACCGTTTTGCACAATATTGACCCCCAAAATGTATTGTACCCGCTTTCATTTACAGAACGATAATAAAGGACACAGTAATTATCATAACAGACCTCCCAGGGAGGCAACAATTCCTTTTTATACGGCACTTTTTCACCTTCAAGTCACTCAAACATCAAGGAACCACCCACCCATTCACACACACATTGCCCAAGGACACAACAACAGCATCAGTCTCACCGCCAACCTGTGGGTCAGCGGATCTGAGCGCTCAACCAGTGACGTTTATGTTTATGTCGTTGTTTATGTATTTAGGTAAAATCAGTTTTGCCTCAGTACAGATATATTGTATATTGTTCTGTGAAACATTGTGTGTATTAGCATGCTAGCTGTTGTTAGCTTTACTGTGACGGTAAATTCCGATGTGGCCTCTGCACAGGGAACCAGGGGGGGCTGTTGTCCCAGATCCCAGGGTTTTACGGACCGAGAATTGGACCTTCATCCTATTAATTTATATTCGTGGGGGGCCCATGTGAGGCTCCGAAACTTCTGTCGACGGCCCTGCCGTTGTGAAAAGCGCTTGTAAACTCATCGTGGTGAATAATTAGGATGTCCTGAATGCATAAGGTAAGTGAGGCATAACTTTGGACCACTGCAAACGGTAAAATTGCACTTGTTCTGTTTTTCACGTTTTTAAGACGGTAAAAACCTTTATTGTTCCTGGGCGTGTAAAAAGTGAACTCTGAGCAGAATACCTCCACTAAAACACATAGTAAATCTATTTGAAATCACAATGTTTCTTAGAAAAATCCATTATTATTTTTAGTATAATTTTTATTTTTATTATTATTATT
>KN472003.1:0-12340 GCA_000787095.1 Periophthalmodon schlosseri | reverse complement strand
CAACACAATCAGCTGCATCCCACTAATGAAACTACTGGACATCACATCAGGTTTGTCAAGTTGTGTGTACAGTTTTGTATCATCTTTTTGTATCTTTATGGAGAATTATCGTGTGGGAGCATGGGTGACGTAGGCTTGTGGGCGGAGCCTTGTACAGAATCTTACAGCAAGCCGTAAGGAGGGTTTGAATAGGGCCCAGGAGAGGTCGCAAGATTACTCAAACATGCATGGATGACATCTAAACCTCTTCAAGCATGTTTTTGATGAGGGAACAACATTATAACATGACAGAAAACTCAAAAATCTATTTCGTATAATACCCCCTTTTTAAAATGTGTAATGACAATCTTTTAGAGTAGTAGATTTTTGTAGTTTTGACTAAAAATAAATGCACACTTGGAGAAAAATACTCAACCTAAGGATTTATGTTTCTATTAAAGTGATAGTATGTAACTTTCTGGAGGTGGCATGTCAACTGCATGATCCCATGGAGACAGATAAGCTTTATGCCCTACTGTGCAATATTATAGCCAAATGAACATCATTTCCATGGAAACAAGCAGGAGGAGACCCTCCTCCAGGACAAATAAGAGTCAGGTTTGTGGAGATACAAGCCCGCTCACAGTAAGGATGCATGTTTTTCTGTGCAATAAACACAGTCATAATGAATAAACATGCTTAGTCTATTTTTTGGCAAAAAGTGATAATAATTAATAAAAAAAAAAAAAGTAATAATAATAAATTAATTTCCCAGTGCTTATAGGACACCAAAACCTCTTTAGAGACGATGTTAAAAAAATCATTATATTGTCCAACACCAGGGGGAACTGTTGTGTAGGAAATAATTGAATAGGGATCATAAATATGAAAGTGAAAATATGAAAACTACTGATACAACTACAACCGATGCTTACAGCGCAAAACAGGATTGAAGATATTTACGGTTACTTTAATAATACCTGGCTCTTGCTCTCAGCCCCATCTGTGTCCAGGGCAAACAGCTTCTCCGTCAGCTCCACCTTCAGGTCGTTCTCCACAGAGCTGTAATAGTCACCAGGACTGCTGGGCTGCACGGGCCACGCCACAGGAAGCATATGGTTATTAAAGAAACAGTATGTAACATGTGCTCTTACTGTTTCAAAAAGAACTACAATCACATCTGAGCCTGTGTGTCCAGAGCCTTAACCTGCAGATAGAGACACGTACAAGTGTGTCTCATTGTCAGTATATGGACAAGCCTCATGTGAAAGCTCAGAACATGCACTACTGGATTAAAAAAGAAGTACAACCAGAACTGAACCTGCGATACCATCAGCTGTCAAATACTGAGGACACATTTTTTGGGTTTTCGTTCTTCTTGCTGACTGTGACCCGAAACACACACGTAAAATATTCCTACATCCCTTAAAATATGTAAAATAACATAATAAGAGCTTTCCCACCTTCAAGTTAAAAGCGCATTACATCAAGGAACCACTCACACACACATTCATACACCAGTGTACACAGACACTGGGGGCAAGGGGGGGTAAGTGTCTTGCCCAAGGACACGACAACAGCACTCATCTGTGGGAGCTGGATTCGCACCGCTCTACCAATGGTGTTTATGTCGAGAGCAGGGTTTGAACTGCCAACCTTCGGATCAGTGGACAAACACTCTACCAACTGAGCCATCGTCGCCTACATCAGAAACAGAATAGGGCTAAACGATTATTCGGTTGAATTCGGTTCTAAGTCCAGAATAACTGAGAAAGAGACTGAAATCTGAACTGACAAAGTAATACAAGAATCACATTTCAGAACATAGACGTTTTTATGCAGAAAAACACATTTTGTTAAAAACTGCAGCTTTTGCTAATTGCGTCCATTCAAATTGTGATTTTGATTTGGTTGCGATTAATTTTGCGGCCCTAAAACATGATTATTTTACATTTTGTTTGTTTAAAGGGCCCATATTACACTATGTTCTGATCTGTTCTAATGTTTCCTCATCACAAACAGACCTGAGTTGTGTTTTATTTCATTCACACATCACACATATTTAACACACAAACCCTGCATATTTAGGCTGAGTTCTTCTCTCAGACTGAAAACATTCTGTTCCACCTTGTGATGTCATGTGGTAATACAGGAAGTGCTCCGCTGTGTTTTTAAACTCCATACACCTTCAGTAGAATCATTTGGATGATTTCAGCACTGGAATTGCTGATCTGAACTAAAGGGAAAAAGTAGACGCTAACTTCAAAACTACTGCTTTGTGACGTCATAAGGTGGAACAGAACATTTTGAGACTACTCAAACATGTGTGAATGAAACAAAACACAACTCCAGCTGTGTTTTTGATGAGGTCATTATAACATGACTTAAAGCTCACAAGAGTCGATTTTGCGTAATATAGGACCTTTCACTCTCAGTAATGATGTAAAAGACTCACCGTGGAGCAGCTGCTGAGGCTGGGGGTGGCGCTGCCTGGGGAGGGGTGCTGCTGGATGGTGAAGGGGGTCATGTCTGCAGGGGCGGGGGCAGAAGTCGCAGAGGGGGCAGGGGCAGAGGTGGGAGCAGGGGGCTGGCTCTGGGGCGATCGGCCCTCGGACTGCTGCGGCTCATCTGAGTAAGAACAACCTGAACAAGAGAGATCGCGTTACATTTGATTAAACACAAGCACAAATACCACACAGGCATAATGTAATGTAGACAGCAAAATAATGACGGATTTGAATTTTACTAGACTGAGTGAAGACTAATATTATGGCCATGTTGGTGGTGGTCAGAGGGGCCGATGGCGCAGATTGGCAGCCTCACTTACGTCAGTCTGCCCCATGGCTACAATATAAGATTACTACCAACAGGATGGATGAAATCTCTGTGTCTTGTAAAGGAGATATACAAATCCAAGCCATTATACTGATTGTTTAAAGGTCCTATATTACGCAAAACTGACTCTTGTGAGCTTTTAGTCATGTTATAATGCTGTTACCTCCTCAAAAACATACCCAAAGTTGTGTTTTGTTTCACTCACGCATGCTTGAGTAACTCTTTATTATTAGCCTGTCTATATCTCCAAAGCTCAAAATCTCTGTGCCAACTCACGCATGCTTGAGTAACTCTTTATTATTAGCCTGTCTATATCTCCAAAGCTCAAAATGCTCTGTGCCACCTTGTGATGTCATGAAGTGCTAGTTTTCAAGTTAACAGCTACCATTTACCTTTAGCTCGGTAGAGATTGGCAATTCCAGCGCTGAAATCATCCAAATGATTCTAGTGAAGGTGTATGGAGTTTAAAAACACAGTAGAGCACTTCCTGTATTACCACATGACATCACAAGGTGGAACAGAATGTTTTCAGTCTGAGAGAAGAACTCAGCCTAAATATGCAGGGTTTGTGTGTTAAATATGTGTGAATGCAACAAAACACAACCCCAGGTCTGTTTGTGACGAGGAAACAACATTAAAACATGGAAATATCAGAAAATGGTGTAATATGGGCCCTTTAATAATACACTGACAATAATATAGTCACAGTCTGTCTGCACCTAATTATAAAACGTTTTATTGTCCGAGAATGAGTTAGTGCACGGTTAGCATGCTAGTTGTTGGCTTTACTATGATGGCAGAACTCTAGTCTCTGAAAGTTGTGAAAAAAGCTTATAAACTCAGCCCTTTGAAGAATTACGATGCTTAGCTGTCGACCTGAACACAGGATGACCTCACAAATATGTTTTGTCAAATAGGAGAACTACAGATAACTATAAGCAGAATGACTGTAATGTTTTATCTCGAGGCAAGTGCTGTAGTAACATGTGAGGGACTGAAGTGTCTACAGACCAAAGTCCAGGCTGATGATGGTGTCTCCAGGGGTGGGAGCCAGCTGAGCCAGGTCCTCTGGTTCTTCTTTGAGTTTGGTGAAGAGTCCGGCGGCACCCGCTCCTCCAGATGAGAAGAACTTGCTCATGTTGTGTGGTTTGAACAGGGCTTCGGTCTGCTCCAGGGAGAAGATCATGGATGGCTCCTCCACATCGCTGTAACACAAGAGGAGGTTCAGACACCACAGCTCCATTCAAACGACAGAGTTATGTTATGAGGCTGTCTCCACTGAAGAGAGTTCAGGTGCATTGGACTTAGAGTGTTTATTTCCTTAAAATAAAGTTAACATCATTATCTCTTTGGTTGCTATGATATTCGTGGTCGGAACTCGGCTCCAAATTCTCCACTATAACTTCTAGCCTCAATGAGCTTCATATGACTGGAGCCTATGGTGACGTCACACTCACTTAGTCCATTTATTTATAGAGTCTGTGGTAACAACTAAAAAGTTCTTAAAAATTGGTTGAAAATGAGCCGCTCTGGCAGCCTTACATGATCCTATGCTTTTTTAATGATGCTTTTAGTTTGAATAGCATAGATTTTCATAGACTCTGCTCGTAGATAAAACTTGAGCACTTAGCCGCTACTACCCGGAGTTACGTCAAATCGAACGCTCCCTCACACACAAATGAATGGTGAAGCCAATCCCCACAGTATATAAAATGTTTATTTTATGATATTTACGCCATTTATCTTGTCTCCTCACAGTCACATGTAAAAGAGGAGGTTTAGGGGTCAGTAGATGTATTATTACCAGACGCACGCAAGTTCAGGAACCTCATCTGAAAGTGCGTCAGAGACCACTTTATCTAAAATAAAACACCAAAACATTTACACACTCAACAGTGATTTTAAACGAGGCTCTGACTTCATTTCAGTTTTAGAAAGGCTGGAGACGACTAAGGAAATTCTTGTCGGACTAAAGACGTGTGCTGCCGATGGATTGGTCGATTTAAAAAGTGGGCTCTCAAAACTATGACTCTATGTATCTGACCCAGTCTGCACTCACAAGACTACACCTGCAGGGGGAGTTCACGCAAAAACTACTAGTTATGCAGAAAAAAGCGCTAGTATACGGTGTATTTATATAAAGACTAAAGAAGATTAAACTTATGAATCAAGAGTTTAATATGATTTTTTACAGATAAATACCAAAAAATACCAAATCTTCACTCACTCACTTCACCTTTCTGCTGTTGTCCCATATAAATCCTTATAATCTAAACAGAATTATATGTCGACTATTGCACCTGGAATAGTAAACATCTCCATGGTGACACCGCCTACAGTACCTTGAAGTTCTACAGCGACCTTAGCGCCTCACGAGTGTCTTACCTGAGCACGTAGTTGACGCACACGATGCACTGGGGCTGCGAGTTGCGGCTGTTGTAGATGACTGTCCCCTGGGTTTCTATCCAGACGTAGCCCCCCCTCTTGGCCAGCATGCGGTACTGCCCGGTCACCGCCTGCCCCTTGGTACACACTGGAGAAACAACACCACCTGCTGTTTACTATATAGAGTTGGAGAAACATATTCACATTTGTCCCAATACTTATCTTGCCCCAGTACAGATATATGGTATAAGCAGCTCTTGTCTTAGGTTTTATAAGTCACCACAAATAAACGTGTTAAGAGGGTGGGGGGTACGCTCCATTGTTAAAAGGCTCTACATGAACTTGTTAAGTGAGCACCCACGTTGAAGACCTTAGCAACCCCTTAGCTTCTCCAACCAAAAATGTCTGGCTCCGCCCCTGCTTGTGTACTCCACATGATGACCCCCTGTTGAAGGAGTAACCCCAGGAGGAGGTATTTAGCAGCAGAATGTGATCGGGGACATGCGCTGGCGGGGGTCCAGGGAGCAGAGGGCTGTGGGAACCAGCCCTGCGGTCAGAGAGGGGCCGGGGACAGGAACATGTAACAGAGTGGTTAGCATGTTTGTTAGTATCTGTTAGCGTGTTAGCATGTCTGTTAGCATGTGCCCTTGGACAGTGCGCTCACATGTGCTACTGGACACTCTGGTCACGTTGGGCGTGAGAGCCGGGCAGCCGTGCGCACACACACACGGCCACACACACACACACACACACACACACACAGATAGTGGGCTCTTTATCTGAGCGCTGCAGAGCTAAGTGAGGCTGGAGGACGGAAGAGGAGGACACGGGAGGACACTGCACTCTCACTAGTGGCACATTCGCTCTTAACTGTCATTATGGTACGAGCTAATCATAAAAGCTGTAGCTAGCTGAGGAATAAGAAACTGGAAAAAAAATCATGGAAACTAGAGATATCTTTGTACTTTTAGCGCATCGGCTATCGGCCTTCAATCTCCAGCACAGGCCGATATTTTGTTTTGGCCGACCTGCTGCCTACAGAATACACATAAACTTCATTTAAACACTTCAGTGTGAAAAGTTAACTACACAAAACGTGACTACAGCTGTCTTAAAGGTTTGTAGTAAAAAAAAGGGGCTGTGGGTGAGTTTGTAATAAACATAAATTACATCATTTGAGGAAAATAATCTAAATAGGCCCAACATATCGAGCCAAAAAATATCGGCAGTGTTTATCGACCATTGGTTCCTCTGGATTCTAAACAATCTGTATCGGCGTCGGCCATGAAAAACCCCATATCAGTCAAGCTCTAGAGGAAACCCACTCAGACATGGTGAGAAACATGGGCCCCGCATTGAAAAGCCTGTGCGTCCTGGGAGTCAAGCGTGGAATCTTCCGGCTGTGAGGCGAGACAGCCTAACCACTCTGCCACCGTTTCGCCACAGAAGTAGCTTTCAAACAGCAACATGAGCAGTGGGAGTAGGAGCTGTGGTCAGTTTTTTTTGTAAATAACTGAGTGGAAAGGTGGCGTGTTTAAAATGTTAAATGGTAACAGGGCTAATCACAATCCAAACCCTGCTCTCTATACTCATATATGTTTTCAGTAAGTTGGGAGAAAATCAAATTGAAAATCGAGATTGATCAGTATTTTTTCCCATGTCACCCACATGTTCCAAATATGAGGTGTTTGCTTGTCAAAGTCGTCTCTATTTTGAGCATATGAACACAAGTGTAGGCTTGTCATGATCAAGACCATATCGACTTTACTAATCATTCAGTACATAACAAATGGAACGATTTTTCCATCTTTTTGGGGGACCATTTTTATCGTGGAACTTTTTCTTTGCACTAGTGAGAAACTTTTGGTTATTTTTCTGTTCTACGATGAGATTTGAGCTGTAGAAGGTCAAATTATGAACTTCTGTGACTCATTATTAACTACTTAAGTGTTGCATTCTTCTACGTATATACAGCAGTTCATTTTTTAACAACATTTAAACTAGTTTTTGGGGCTAATTCTATTTTATGGTTTGGTTTCAATATTATCGTTTAGCGTCTAGATTTACTTCATCAATATATCGCACTTCACAATTTGGCATCGTGACAGGCGCTCCACAGCATATCAGTCACTGACAGCAGCTCAGAGTGTGGTGAACTTGAACGCCTGGTTTAGAGGCCCACACGCACACACACACTCACACACGCACACACAGTGGAGCTGTATGCGTGTGCGTGCTCCAGAGGATCTAACTGTGTTAATGTCACATTTACACTGAGCCCCAGCCCAGAGCAGAGGCCACCTGGGCCCCGCGCAGACGTGCTCCTCTCTGCACAAACACAATCTAATAGAGTGACTTTAAATGCAGCGGCTCTGGTCTGCACACAAACACAGCAGGACAGCAGGACGGGGACATCAGGGACACGCGGAGAGCAGGGTCAGAGGGGACGTCGCCATTCTTTCCTTTATTTCACATGATTTTGCATGTCACAACATAATCACGAGGCTTTAACTCATGTTTGCATAATCATCATGTATGTGAACCCACAGTATATGGTCATTGCTATTTACAATGTTAAGAAGGGGTGAAAAATCAAGGCTGAATCGAATTAAAAAGCCAAAATAGCAAAGGTTGTCATGGTTTAGGTAATGTTATGTATAATTAACTCTTCTCTTTTCAAGACATCTCCACGATGTCTTGAAAACCTATAGAGATTTGTGTATTAGATAAGAAGTTCATATTTAAGCCTTTAAGCCTTTAAGTCAAAATTGTTCCGCTCCATCAAGCAGCATTCATAAGATTTTTAAAAACACATTCTTAAAGGGGGGGTATTTTACTTCTATGGAGTATTAACTGTAAGACATAACATATTTACATCACCATGTTTCTTTTTATTGTTTTGAAAATGCTATATTCGCCAAAAACAATATATTAACATGTTTAATAAGTTTCACTTTCGTTTTTGACACTTCTCTCCTCCTAACATGTTTAATAAGTTTCACTTTCGTTTTTGACACTGTCTCTCCTCCCTTTGCTCCCCACGCTAAGACACTCCCCCTTCAGAGCTCTATCACAACGCAATCAGCTGTATCCCACTAATGAAACTACTGCACATCACATCAGGTTTGTCAAGTTGCTGTGTACAGTTTTGTATCATGTTTTTGTATATTTATGGAGAATTGTCGTGTGGGGGCATGGGTGATGTAGGCTTGTGGGCGGAGCATTGGACAGAATTTTACTGCTTACTGTAAGGAAGGGTAAGGGTTCGAATAAGGCCCGGGAGAGATCCCTAGATTACTCAAACATGCACGAATGACATCTAAACCTCTTCAGGCATGTTTTTGATGAGGGAACAGTGCTATAACATGGTAGAAAGCTCCAAAAAATCGATTTTGCAGAATACCCCCTCTTTAAAGCAGTAATTCTTGAAAATAGCTGCTAATTCACTGTGTTGTTGTGTTGTTGTGTTGTTTACATACAGTTGTGGTGGCTCCTGGTGACACTTTCAGCGTCCAGGGCGTGGTAAAAGTCGTAGACTGATCGGCCAATCAGATCCTCTGGTGTGTATCCCATCAGCTCTGTTACCCTGGAAACACAAGCAAACAAGTGCAATGTTTACAACTGTACATCAAAAATCAATTCAACCTCATCCCATCCTCCTGTCAGCTGTCTGTCACTTTTAACCAATCACCTCTTAAGATATTCATATACATGCACTCTCTCACCTCAGCTTTTGAGTTAGACCACAGACTGTATAAAGAAGTGGACTAAGTGAGTGTGACGTCAACCCATAGCGTCCTGCTCCAGTCAAATGAAGCTCAGCGAGGCTACAGTTATGGAGGCCAATATGGAGCCAAGTTCCATATTTAGAATTCTGACCACGAGTATCATAGCAACCAAAGAGCCAATCTGGAGCGAGGCTGTTGAAGGTAACGCCCCTTCACACCGCTGGTTTAGCAGGAAGCGGGCGCTTAGCAACACTGTCAATCGAACCTGTTGCTAACGCTAGAGGGAGCAACCTCGGCAAAAGAAGGAGCCTGTCTGATATTAATGTTCATAGCTTGATTTACGGACACAATAGGGAAATAAAAAAAACATGATCATGTAGAGCGGGTTAATACAAACATTTTAAGACCAAAATGACGAGTCTGGAGCCAGAGTCAATGGAGCCGGAAGCGCAACCCATGCTCACTTCCTATTTGGAACGTGATGGCTAGCACGTTAGCTATGTCCATTTATATATACAGTCCATGAGTTAGACGCAGTGTCCAGTGGTCTGATAGCTCTTCCAGTGAACTACCCTTACCTACAGAAGCTAAGAGGAGTGAAAAGTCCCAAGTTAATTAAATAGGAAGCTATTTATGGACAGCTTTTGCCATTGTAAACAGAACTTCTTGACTAAAGCTCTCAAATACATCATGTTTATTACTCAGCATATTTCCACAGCAGGTTCTAAAATAAGATTGTAACTCTTGGTCCTGTCATCGTCTGCTCCGTCAGCTGAGTGCAGAGTGAGTCAGCCCAGGCCCCAGTCGCTCCAGTATTTGTGTTTTTCACATCTTACAGCGCTGGAATGAGGAGGAGCTGTGGGTGGATGAGGAGCCAGACTCAGAGGAGACTTGGGGACTACGAGAGCTGCAGGTAGAAGCTACATCATGTTTGTGTTTGACATCTGCGTTGTTCTACAGGGTTTAAGTAAATGTGTTTTCTATGTCAAGTTAAAGGGCTCATATTACGCTACTTTCTGGTCTACGTTCTAATGTTGTTTCCTCATCACAAACAGACCTGGAGTTGTGTTTTGTTTCATTCACACACGTCTAACACACAAACCCTGCATATTTAGGCTGCATTCTTCTCTCAAACTGAAAACACTCTGTTCCAACTTATGATGTCATGTGGTAATACAGGAAGTGCTCCACTGTGTTTTTAAACTCCACAAATAAGACAATTTTAAACAATAAACGCAATCAAATATTCTGTATCATCTCACATGATTTACAATGTTTATTTAAAGCCATAGTATGTAACTTTTAGCCAAAAATTAGATAAAACAAAAGCATTCATTTCATTTTTGTTTTTTCTTATTGCAGTGAAAAACATGCTTCCATACGCTGAGCAGGCTCGCATCTCCACAAACCTGGCTCTTATTTGGCCTGGAGGTCTCCTGCTTGTCTCATGTCCCGTCATAAAACATATGTTCCTCCATGGAAAATGTTCCAAAGTAAGGTTTTAACTTTCGATTTCCATGGAGTCGTGCAGAAAGTTACATACTGTGCCTTTAAATATTTAGACAAAGTGAATGTTTTCTTAAAGAGATCTCAGGTTTCCTCAGCTTAAAGGCTTTGTGTTGTCTTGAATGCCCCACAGTACGACTTTAAACGCATCTGTGTTAAATATATTCAAATACTGGAGTGTTGTCCCTTCTCTTATATACATTATTTCTATGTAATGATACTCCACAAAGCATTCTGGGGCTGCGGGTAGACGGAGGCTCAGTTGGTAGATCGTTTGCCCACTGATCCAGTGGTTGGTGGTTCGAATCCCGCGCTTGACTTGTCTGCGTACAGTGTATGAATGTGTATGTGAATGGGTGAGCGGTTCCTTGATGGAAAGTGCTTTGAAGGTGGAAAAAAAGCTTTGGCATGTAAAGAAATCAAATCCTTGGGCACTAGCAGCTGATCTCAATGGAGAAAAACAGTATTTAATGCAATGCTGTGGAACATCCTAGAACAAGCATCTCCATGTCGACAAATGGGGGAAAAACCCTCATATGTGACAGAGGCATTTACTAACTATGTTCTAACGATACAGGTGTTGATGTGAATGACTTGATATTTCATTCTGTTCTGGTTTTGTTCATCTGTGTCTCTGTAGCTCAGGCGGAGAACCCAGTGTCCCCAGTGAGAGTCCGGCCGGTCCCACCTGCACCTCTCATCTGTGTAATTAGTGACCACATTCACGCAGCTATTACACTCGAACCAAAAGTGTGAAGAGGGAGAACGTCTGCTCGTTTGAAAGTGCTATATGAAACCTTTGTCCTGCTGAGCGTGTGATAAGATTAGCCGTGTGCGTGCGTGTGTTACATAACCTGTGTGCGCGCGTGCCACAAAGTTTAACAATGAAACTAACTTTAGTGAGTGTTACGTGGATCACATTTGGATTTCATTCACACATCTGTCGCCACGGTGACAGGTATGGATATAGCTCTGGGTTGTCCTAAATGAGTTTTTCTCTTTGGGACGAGGTAATGATTTGCAGACCATGTGCTCACTCTGAGTGTACATGCTGTTGTGGACTTTCCTCTGAGTAGCCCAGTTTCCGCTCTTCAGTCTCACATATTATGTAAAGTACCATAATCCTCCAGCCAGGTACAGCAGGTCTGTGTGCTGTCAGCTGTAGGAATTAACAACGAAATAATAAATAAAAGGATCCATTAAGCAACATGACTAAGCGGATCGAGCCGCGTGTTTGTTTCCCTTCAAAAAAGTTCATAACGATGGCGATGGGTTGTGGACTTTAAAACAGCCTCTGGGTTTATTTTCTCTTACGTAACTATTCAGGGGAATTGAAATGGAGTAAGACAACCTTGTAAACAGGATTAATGCAATAAGCTTGAATGAAGCAAGACACAACAGGCAGGGCTGGGCGATAGGGCCAAAAAATAAAATCTATATTTGTATGAATTGTGATTTTAATTTGAATCAAAGTCAGAGCAGGGACAGGGGGAGCTCATATTTATTATTTAAGAAATGGTAAACTGCCTTCAATTACATTTGTATAGATATCTAACTGTAACTGCAGAATAACGCAAGTAAGACAGTCAGGAGTAAACTTAATCATAATAATCCTCCCTTTCACGATTTTGTAATTTTTTTAAAGCTCTTATTATTAAAAACCAGACTTAATTGCTCAGCCCTAACACCAGGTATGTTTTTGGTGAGGCAAAAAATGTTATAACATGGTTAAAAGCTTTAAAAAGTCAATTTTGCATAATATGTGAACTTCTGGTGATGGGTCCCTGAATGCTGCAAACAGAACTATACAGCTGTATCTGAATGTCCACCCTAGCCCCTAACTCCTAGCCCCTAGCCCCTAACTCCTAGCCCCTAAGCCTTAGCCCCTAAGCCCTAGCCCCTAACCT
>KN472002.1:0-11765 GCA_000787095.1 Periophthalmodon schlosseri | reverse complement strand
CAGGACTAAACCAGGACTAAACCAGGACTAAACCAGGACTAAACCAGGACTAAACCAGGACTAAACCAGGTCAGTTACACCAGGTCTAACCCAGGTCTTCACCAGGTTTTAACCAGGTCTAAACCAGGTCAGTTAAACCATATCTAAACCTTTAATTTTAAATTGCGTCAAAATCACATATTAAACCATAGCAAACCAGGTCTTCGGTCTAAACCAGCTCTAGGTCAACCAACTTCTTGTTCATCATTGTTACGTTTCCATTGACATCTGAAAATGGGTCTAAACCAGGTCCAAACCAGTTCTGAAGTAGATCCAAAACCAGGTCTTAGGACTAAACCAGGTCTAAACTAGGCCTGAAATAGGTCCAAACCAGGTCCAAACCAGTTCTGAAGTAGATCCAAAACCAGGTCTTAGGACTAAACCAGGTCTAAACTAGGCCTGAAATAGGTCCAAACCAGGTCCAAACCGGCTACTTTAACTAGCCCATGAACCAGGTCCAAACTAGTTTTAAACCAGGACTTAACAAGGTCTTTACCAAGACTTTTCCAAACCGTCTTCTAACCAGCCTAAACCAGGTCTAAACTAGTTATAAACCTGGTCTACACCAGGTCTAAACCAGGACTAAACCATGCTTTCTGAATTCTTCCTGTCACTTGTGCATTTGCCTCATGTTGATGTGTTGAGACGGGTCCAGATTGTCCCAGGAGCAGGAGCAGTAGTTAGACCAGTTCTCCAGCCTCTGTCAGTGTAGCGGGTGTGGTTTCCCAGATGGAGCGTCATCCCAGCGGTTTGTGAATGAGATTACGCAGACGAGATGACGATAATCTGCGGGAAAAGCAAAGACCTGGTTTATACAGAGATTGAAGGCTACACTGTAAAAAAAACAAACAAAACAAAACATGCAAATGAGTCAAAATGATTTGAATCCAGATCATTCTTCAGATTTGATGCATGAATTTACCAGGCATAGATTGTTTAACCTGTTTTATTTTGCAGTTTTTTTTAAACATTGATCTGACCTGGGCAAGAAACTAACTACCAAACTGGGGTTGTGCAGGTAATAACATTGGTGATATCAGATATTGTAAATTAGCAAGACATCAGCTCAATAAGGCAATAATGCTTCTTCCTGCTTGTTTTAATGGAAATGCTGTTCCTTTGGCTATAATCTTTTACAGTATGTCAAACTTTTCTATCACCATGAAGAGTGTTCCGTAGTATGGCTTTAAGTTAACTTTGCATTTCTATGAAATCATGCAGGTGATGTGCTACCTCCAGAGAGTTAGGCGGGGTGGCTTTAAAGAAGGCCTATTGTGCTTGTGTCTGTTCTATAATTAAACATAATAATCCACCGGTGTCAGATTATAATTTGCACATTTTAAATCCCAATATTCATCTGAAACAACTTAATAAAAGAAACACGTCCACTGACTTCTGTGTTAGAAAACTGCAGTGCCCGATGAGAGCTGACGTCGGCGTAAACGTCATCACAACAGAGAGTCGGCGCCTCCTAAGGGTAGCTGCAAATCACTCTAGCGAGCAGCAGATTTTTTTTATTTGTACCAAAATGATTACACGCTGCTGCCAAATCCTACACGTATCACTGATTAAGAAAATAAACTGGAGAACGAAGTAAGCACAGAGCGGTGGGCGTGTACCAGTGGCGTTGAAAACAGGGACTGATGGCGTCTTGAAAATAAGCGATTAAAGATTGCTCAAACGTGCACGAATCACTCCAAATACAACTTGCAGAATAGGTTTGCTTTGACATAAATACGCTGGTTACGCTGGTTTCACGTCATTACAGATATGATTTTTTGCAGTGTAAAACGCGGCCGCTGACCCACATGACCTCACATGTCTCCCTGGACACGTGTGTATTCTCCGTCTGTCCCTTTAAGCTCTGCAGGTCAGCTCTGTTTCTCCGCTTTAATGTGTTTTCAAAGATGTATCTGAGATGTGCCAGAGCTAACGGGGCCGCGGCTCTGCTAACGCTAACGCCAGACTCTGTAACCATATATGACAAACAGAAGGGCAGAGATGAGACTGATCGGATCATGAGGGGCTGGCCTGTGTAACTGTCTCAAAGAAAGTATACGACCAGTTTAAACATGAGGATTACGGGTTTGGATTAGCTGTGAGTGATACCGACAAAGAATATCTCAAACGTTTTAACTGTTATTAGCCCTACAACGATTAGTGGACAATATATTTTGTAACGGAGCTGGGTGATGTCACAAAAAAGCAGTGGTGGAAGAAGTACTCAGTTTTGTTACTTAAATAAAAGTACAGATACTGGAGCAAAAAAAAAAAAATACTCAAGCCAAAGTATGACATGAAAACATCTACTTAAGTAAGTAAGTAAAAGTATTGAAGTGCCAGTTTAAAAATGTACTTAAAGAGTAAAAAGTAAAAGTATTTCACGCAGATTTTGAGATCAAGAGACCACATAGACTAATATACGCTCATGAACCACTGTGGAACCTACTGGACGACTGAGGGATTACGCAAATATAAGGCCACATATTAAAAGTACTACGATTTTATGTTGAAAATCACATTCTGTTGTCTAAATAAAAAGTGTTTTTTTATTATTATTGTGGTATCAGAATCGGTATTGAGTAACGAGTCTATTCCATAGTTTTGAAATCAAGTTTTAAATTTTTGTATTGTGACAACACTTTATACCAAAATTTAAACAATACAAAAGCAGGATAAACACAAGGTAGGCTACAGGCTTCAAAAAGATGGTGAATTGGAGGTTTTGGTGTATTTTTCATCCAGAATTTCCACTAGGACGCTTTCTTTTCCTCCTTATCTGTTTGTCTTTGTTTACTACGACTATAGCAACATCTCTCCCCCTTCGGCACTGATTTCTTTAGCCTCTGATATCGCACGTCATTGCCTTGTTTTGACGTTAGCTCATGCAAATCCAGCATGCTAACAGCTAACCGCTAACTGCAGCTGCACCTGTTGTTCCAATGTGAGAGAGCTGGTTTGAATGGAGTTTTGCATGCGCTCACAAAACATCATTTATTTCTGTGGTCTGGTCACTTTTAGAAAAATAAATTTGACTCACTGATTTTTCACCCGCTGGAGAGGAAGTTTGAGCTATTTATTGTCTGACAATGACAAAACTGACAGACGTGTTTTAAAGATCCATATTAGGTTATTTTCTGATCTATGTCATAATGTTGTTTCCTCATCACATGGAGTTAGTGTTTTGCTTCATTCACACATGTTTAACACACAAATCCTGCATATTTAGGCTGAGTTCTTCTCTCAAACAGAAAACACTCTGTTCCACCTTGTGATGTCATGTGGGAATACAGGAAGTGCTCCACTGTGTTTTTTAACACCATACATCTTCACTAGAATCATCTGGATCTTTTCAGTCCTGGAATTTATGATCTCTACTGAACTAAAGGTAAAAGGTGTAGCTGTTAACGTGAAAACTACCGCTTCATGACATCACAAGGTGGAACAGAGCGTTTTGAGCTTTGGAGATGTACAGAGTAATAATAAAGAGTTACTCAAACATGTGTGAATGAAACAAAACTCAAATCCAGGTATGTTTTTGAGGAGGTAACAACATTATAACATGACTTAAAGCTCAAAAGAGTCAGTTATTATTTTTTCTTCATTCTGTTTATTTGTTGCAGCCATAGACTATATAAATGGACATAGCTAACCTGCTAGTCACTGCATTCCAAATTCTGGCTCCATCCATGGCTCTAGCTCAATTCACTTTCTATTGAAAAACTGTGGCCCCTCTCTCCATAACTGCTGCTGTCAGACTCGTCATTTTGATCGTAAAATGTTCGTATTAACCCTCACATGATCCTTGGTATTTTTATTTCGCTATTGTGTCTGTAAATCAAGATATGAATATAATAACAGACAAATAAGGCGTCTTCTTTCCCAGAAGTCGCTCCCGCTAGTGTTAGTAACAGGTTTGATTGACGGCGCTGCTAAGCATCTGTTCCCTGTTAAACCAGCGGTGCGGGCGGGAAGGGGCGTTCCCTTCAACAGCCTCGCTCCGGATTGGTTCTTTGGTTGCTATGATACTCGCTGTCAGAATTCCGAGTATGGAACTCTGTTTACTGGGAATATCCTGCTTTATTGTTATTGTGTCAGTGGCTTTAAGTTGTTTCAATATTATCGTCTATTGTTTTATTTCTCTGTAGCAATATATCGTGCTTCAAAACGTGTTATCGTGACAGGCCTAATATGCAACCTCACTGTTGTCAGTCTGTCCCAGGGCAGCTGTGGCTACGGTAGTAACTTTCCACCAAGTAGAATGAATGAATAATGCAGGGACTGTGTGAATTAATGTCTCTGAGTGTCCAAAAAAAGCACTTTATAAATGCATGGACTGTTCACACATAATAAAAGATCTTTAATCATATCTAGAGTCTAATTTTGGGTCTGAAATGAAACAAGAAGAGAGGGGAGAGACTGAGAATGAGAGGGAGAGAAAGATGGAGGTGGAGGGAGAGGGAGAGAGGAAGGAAGCAGAGAGAGGAAACAAGGGGGATATAGAGAGGGTGAAAGAGATGAAGAAAGAGAAGAGGGTGGGAGAGAAATGGAAGGGGGTACAGGGAGATGGAGAGATACAGAACAAGGGAGGAACAGAGAAGGTATAGGGGAGAGAGAGAGATATGAAAAGAGATACGAGAGAGCGTGTGAGACAAAGGGAGAGAAAGATGATGGGAGGGAGAGAAGGAGAAAAGGGGAGAAAAGAAAGAAAAGAGGGGGTTATAGGGAGATATAAAAAGGTAGAGGGGGAGGCATAGGGAGAGTGTGGGTGAGAGAGACAGGGGGAGAGAAAAACAATGAGATGTATAGAAAGAGATGGAGATACACAAATGGAGAGAGAGAGAAGCGGAGGGAGAGAAGGGGAGGTAAAAGAGAGAAAGAAAGAAAAGAGGGGGTTATAGGGAGATGCAGAAAGGAAGGTAGACAGGGAGGTATAGGGAGAGAGAGATGGAGAGAGAGATGGAGAGGGAGATGGGGAGAGAGATGGGGAGAGAGAGAGGGAGATGAAGAGATAGAGATGGACAGAGGCAGAGATACAGCAATAGAGAGAAAGGGGGAGGGAGAGAGAGAGACAGAGTTCCCTGCAGTAATAAGGGGGTCTGGAGGGAGGAGGTGTGGGTGTAGTTGGTTTAATTATGCATAAGATCAGCCAATGAATTCCAAATGGTCTCATCTCCTGGGCATTGGCTGAATGGGAATGGTTTGTTAATATGGCGACTTAGGCTGTGTTTTTGCAGCTTTCTCTGTTCTACAGCGTGAGAAATAAACAATTAGACCTAGTGCTGTTTCCCAATACAACGAATGAGTGCACTGTAAAAAAAAATACACAGGCTGTTTGAGTTAATGATGAACTGTACTGTACTGTATTCAGTAAAGCTCTTTGAGTGCCTTGAAGGTGGAAGAGCGCTGTATAAAAACATGACCATTTACCATCGTCCCAGTACAGATATGTTGTATAAGCAGCTCTTCAGGTCAAAATAAGTCAGCTGTGTACTGTCTGCATCCAATTATAAAGCATTTTATTGTCTGAGAATCAGTAAGTGTACATGCTAGTTGTTGTTAGCATTACCGTGATGGCAAAACTCCACTCTGGTCTCAGAAAGTTGTGAAAAGCTTATAAACTTATCAATAATTATGATGCATAAATCTTTTGTTATTCTTATGTTAAATCAGACCTATTCTGCAAAATCAACTTTTCAGAGTTTTAACCATGTTACAGTTGTTTCCTTCTCTTTTACAGTCTCAAAGTTGTTTTTGGAGTGATTCGTGCATGTTTGATCATCTTTAATCGCTTATTTTCAAGACGCCATTTTGCGATCAATCCCCGTTTTCACCGCCACCGGTACACGCCCACTGTGACGTACTTGCATCATTCTTACATTTTATTTTCTTAATCTCTGATTCACATAGAATTTTGCAGCGTCGCGTAGCCATTTTGGTACAAATGAAAAAAAATCCGCCACTCGCTATTGTGATGAGCCGCTATCCATAGGAGGAGCCGACAGCTCCACGACTCTGTGTTGTGATGACATTTACAGCAACGTCAGCTCCCATTGGACACCGCAGTTTTCTAACGCAGAACTTTTCTAAACCGTACTTGTTTCTTTTATTAAGTCGTTTTAGATGAATATTGCAATTTTAAATGTGCAGATTATAACATAATGAGCCACAGGTGTCATAGATTATAACTATGCAGCAGACACAAGCATAATAGGTCTGATTTAAGTTACTAAATAAAAATGCATTTATGTGTTCATTTTTCATTCTCCGTGTTGTTTACAAACACAAACTGATCCCTATAACATGCTTAAGCAGCTCACATTTGGTTTTTAAATGGTCTTCATTTAATTGGACGTAGCATCTTCCGATTACACGGCTTAGGACTGCATGGGGATAAGAAGGATCAGTGACTACAGCTGATTAGCCATTCACAAAATCCACAGCTCCAAATAGACAAAGGCCTTATTTCACAAAGCAGATTGAACTAACCCTGAAAACATGCGCGTGTATTCTTCCAAACAAGAGGATGCAATATTTGAACCTTAACCATAACATTTCGAGGCACATTTGAGCACTTTTCTTGGATTGAAAAATACGTTTTTCCCCAAAATATCAACATGATCAGTTTTTTGTTTTTGTTTTTTTTTCAACATTAGCGATTTTGAAAAATACTCTCAAATTATTTTTGATTGTCCAGATGATGATATTCAGATCATATTTTGTAATCCATCGAAAATGTGCTTTTAAATGTCTTGATTGTGGTCTGGCCAGGCAACTTGTACATCAGTCAGACAAATTAACCAGAAAAGTCCTGGTTTAGTCCTGGTTTAGTCCTGGTTTAGTCCTGGTTTAGTCCTGGTTTAGTCCTTGTTTAGTCCTGGTTTGGCTCTGGTTTGGCACAGATTAAGTCCTTGGTTTTGTCCTTGTTCAGTCTTAGTCCTGGTTTAGTCCTGGTTTAGTCCTGGTTTAGTCCTAGTTTGGCTCTGGTTTAGCACCGTTTCATTCTGGTTTAACGCAGATTTAGTCCTTAATTTTGTCCTTGGTTTTCGATGTTCTTTAAACAATATTCTGTATTTTTGTTTAGTTCCAAAACAGCAGTTGCGCTGCTATCCATTTTTACTGTTATTCCCCAAACAAAGAGGTCGTCCATCTTTGTGTCTGGAGCAGTGGTGTTTGTGTGTGTGTGGTGACTTTATGCTCTGTTACACAACTGATGCCCCCTTTAATGCAGACATGCCCCAGGGCAGAAAGGAGGGGCAGGAGTGAGGGCCAGAAGAGGGAGGAAGTGGTCCATCGACTATGCCCCCAGTGACCCTACTTCCTCTTCTGCCTTTATCATCCTATTGTCTCAGACTGTTTTTGATTACAATAATTGGTTATAAATACAGACAGATTTAAAAAAAAACTTTGTTCCTGCTTTCACCACAGATTAGTCCTGATTAATTTCCTGGTAAAGCCCTGGTTTAGTCCTGGTTTAGTCCTGGTTCAGTTCCTGCTTTAGTAATGACTTCCGTAGTCCTGGTCTAGTCCTCTGTTCGGTCCTGGTTTAACCCCTCTTCTAGGTTGGTTTACTCACCAGTGTTGACCTGGTGTTGACCTGGTGTTGACCTGGTTTAGACCTGGTGTTGACCTGGTGTAGACCTGGTTTAGACCTGGTTTAGTCCATGAATCCCTGCAGTACTTAGTTGATTCTTGGGTTCAGAAAGTCTCCAAAAGTCCAACACAAAGTTCCCCACATCCCCATAATAAGACGTTAGCAGTGTGTCCATATTAGCATAAGCAGTGTACGTTCTCTTTATATTGACTCTGGTTAAATGTGCAAGCCCAGCAGACCCGGGTGCTTTCCTGTTAATTAGCATTTCAGCGCTGCCCCCTGTGGTTCCTGTGTGCGATGGCAGAGCCGATCCTCTTAAATGACCCTGTTCTTAGCGTATTGCTTTTCCCTGTGCTAAGCTGCGATTACACAGATACTGGATGTGAGTGGGCGGAGACGCTTAGGAAATGACGAGATGTGGAGAAGAGCCAGAACAATTCAAAACTGTCCTCTTCACTCCTCAGCGTGTCAAATAAATGTGAAATATTAAAGCTTTACTATGTACTTTTACTAACAGAGGGTACATCAGCTTCTTGTCTCCGTAGTTTGTGTTATGGGTTGTAATGTTACACAGCATGGCATTAAAGGACCATGCATTTGAGCCCTCAGTGTGTTGCCCCAGTACAGATACATGGTATAAGCAGCTCTTGATGTCAAAATGTCTGCTGCGTGCACGTTAGCATGCTAGTTGAAGTGTTCTAAGCCTATGGAGCGCGTTCTATGAATGGACAGGGCACTTCTCCCATTAGAATCAATGCATTTTCAGGTGTAAGGAAACATGTAGTGAGATAAATAATCTATACGAGTTTTGCGCCACGCTGCGGAACCTCCCAGGCAGAGCAATAACATTATGGAGACAGACAAGCGGGTAACAAATCCAAACCAGAAATCTTACATAGTGTAAATTTGAGCAGAAAAACCATAGCAATTGTTGACATGGTTCTTGAGCCAGCCCTTGTAAATTATGCGAGTTGTGGCGTTTAAATCCCTCTGACCCACTGCTCCCCCTGCTCCGTGTCTGAGCACATCTGTGACAGCACATGTGCAACAGGCCTCCAACATGGCCGCCTCCCTGTCTGCCCCCCTGTGTGTGTCCCCCATATGCACTGCAAAAACAGAACCTTTCAAATCACTTCCACTTCTTTCTAGTTTCTTTCTGTAAATCTTTAAATCGATTCGATTTTTTAAAACTTGAAATTATACACAAAATCTCGATCTGAAATTCGTGGGATTCTTGTATTAGTTTAGCAGTTGAAATTTCAGTCTTCTCTCAAATATGAATTTTTCTGGAGTGATTTAGAACTAGGCCTGTTACAATAATCAACTCGAGATTGGGGAGATTTGTGTTATTTTTGTTGTAATATAAGATTTGAGCTGTGGAGGGGGGAATAAGCCCCTTTTATGGCAAATTATTGGTACATTCCGCTATGTATTTGTTGCAGCTCATGTTTATTAATGAAACGGTCTATTTAGAATGTGCATTTTGAGCAGAATCCTACTTTACACATGGATCGCAAATCTAATTGTAATCGTAATACTTCAGAAACAATGGAATGAGATTTTTATTCCAAAATCGTGGAGCGTTTGGATCATTTTAGATTGAAACAAGAAAACGTATAAACCTGTAAGTATATGGAGAAAATATTACTTAAGTAAAAGTAACTGTCTGGACATAATATCTGATTTTGAATTTGAAGTTGATGTGAATGAAAGGACAAAAGATCAAATTATTGACTAAATCTGGTATTTATTATATTATGTATTATATATTTATTATTATTGGTATATACCCAACTCTGGATAAAAAAGTAAAAAAAAAAAACACTTACAAACTCAAAATATGAAGTCAGAACTACTCAAATCAAGAAACATTGTGATTTCAAGTAATTTTAGCATTTTTACAGTGTGCTTGTGTGTGTGATCGCGGGTGGTACGAGGATGATCCCTGTGAAATATGGAGAGACAGCTGCACAGATCCAGGGGGCTTGTGGTTCTTGTTGCCCGATGACGAGGCCTCTCTCTGGGCTTATGGAGGGGAGAGGGCTGGCCTCCTCTGGTCCATCTGGACACGATACAAGAATGTTTCACTGTGACAAACTGAGACCAATGACACTTGGATGTAGTCACAGTCTTGGTTTTAAAAGCATTTATAAAAACCGTGGCCCCAAACATTTGGTCTCTAGTTCACTACACAATTATCATGAACGATTTTACAGTTTAAAAAAAGGAACTACAATCACAACTGAACCTGAGCTGCCAGTGCCTTCACCTGCAGACAGAGGACACTAGGGAAGTCGAGAGTAACCGTTTTTTCAGTTACCACAAATATTTTTGGCCACAGTAGGTTAATCGTAGGATTTCAGATCCTACTGTATACCACAGAAACGGGGCCTCGCAGACAGGCGGACACTGTCAGTGTGTGTCCGTGTGTGTACGTTGAGTCCAGCTTGTCACTCACAGGGTGTGTGTGTGTGTGTGTGCAGAGCCTAGCGTGTCACTCACAGGGTGTGTATGTGTGTGTGTGTGCGAAGTCCAGTGTGTCACTCGCAGGGTGTGTGTGTGTGTGTGTGTGCAGAGTCCAGTCACAGGCTGCGTGCATGTGTGTGTGTATGCGTGTGTATGTGTTTGTGTGTGTCTGCGTGTGCGTGCATGTGGGTATGTGTTTGTGTGTTTATGCGTGCGTGTATTCGTGTGTGTGTGTGTGTGTGTGCGCGTCCAGTGTGTCACTCACCTCTAAATAAAAGGCAGAAGTCCAGGAGCATCCACACAAGAACAAATCCAATATGTAAATCCTCTTGTTGCAAAGCTGCAGCAGAGTCTCTAACATGTGATCCACTATATCTTCAGGTTAATTATCCATCACGGTTTGTCCAAGTGTCCTTAGTGCACGAGTATGGAGTATGTGTCCTTAGTGTCCTCAGAGACATGTATGTTTTATTATGAAAAATATGGGCTGTGCAGTAAAAATACAATCTGAATGTTTTGGGGTTTTTTGTCAGTAATCGTGAATAAAAGTAAAATCTCAATACTTTCCTCACAATAATCATATGTCAAAAATGTGCTATCGTGACATCCCTGAGGACACTTAAGTCTGTCTCATTCTCAGTATATGGACGGGCCTCATGTGAAAGCTCAGAACCTCCAGAATTCACTGAGCTCACTGAGGCTTGTTCTGTGTTGTTCTGTTCTGTTTTGTTTGTGTGCAGCACTTCGGTCGACTGTGTTGTTTTTAAAATGCTGTAGAAATAAAGTTGAGTAGAGTTACCGTGTATCTGGGGACACAGGTCATGTTTATGAAAATTTACATCTAAATCCTACATGTGGTTCCATTAATTTACCAGTGGTACTTTTATCTTATTTTTTAAATCTTGTGCAATTTCTGGTAGTGTTTTGTTTTTAATGACTTTAACTTGAGGATGATCTTATACATTTGCTGTATTAAAGCTGGTTTAAGTCTTTGTAGAACACACATTGCACTCTGCCCTTAAGCAAGACACTGCGGCACGATAGCTGTTTGATTCCTGGAATGGGTTGGATTGGAGTATTGCGTGTTGGTTCAAGATCTGGAAAAAAAACTATTGTTGCTTCCAATAACATCTAACATTTGAGTTTCAGTTCAGTTTAAAGGCTTATGAACTGACAAGAATCACATTTCCGAACGTGTTTGTACAGATCTGAATTCCCTCTTTCTTTCCGTGTTGCAGGTTTAGGAGATGGGGGGATCCAAGAGTAAGTCTAAGGACGTGGGCCAGAGGACGCGTAGCCTGGACGGACCCCTCGGCTCTGGGGTGGGGGCGGGCGGGCACTCCCTGAGCTCCACCCAGACCTCCACGGTCCCGAACCGCAGCCCCACCATCGACGGAGGTCTGAGCTCGCAACACCACGGCGGCACCCCAGAAATCAAGCTCTTTGGAGGGGTGGACACCAACAACATGACCTCCCCCAACCGGAGCACTATAGCAGGTGAGGGTGCGCTGTACAGGCAGGTTTAAAGGTGTAAAACGTAACTTTTCCGGTGGAGGGTCTGCTACCTGGTTGTTTCCATGGCGATGTTATTTCTTTGTCTGGAATGTTCCACAGTAGGGAATTAAACATATCTATCTACACCAGGGGTCTCCAACCTTTTTGAAAC
>KN472001.1:1906-15088 GCA_000787095.1 Periophthalmodon schlosseri | reverse complement strand
CGCTGCCGCTCCCGCGTCTCTCCGCTGAATACATCATCCAATCAAAACATCGATCGCAGTTTCTTGTTTCTTTGTCAAACGTGGCTCTGTCTTCTTCAGGGTCGACCACACAAAGGTAACGAACGCAGCCCATAATCCTCCTCTCCGCTCCCCAAACCCTCTCCTCTCAATTAGACCCTGCAAACCGGCACCTGCCAATCAAAAGCCACTGCGGGAGGCGTCTGGGGAGAGGGAGAGCGCATGAATAAAAATAAAGGGATTTGACGAAGCCGCGGTGCAGAAATCCAGTACAGGATGCAAAGAGAGAGAGAGAGACGGGAGTAGAGGATAAGGAGGAGAGATAGAATAATTCAACAGTGATGGAGGAGAGGAGCTAAGAGCAGATCAGAGCTGTCAAAACAAACAGAAGAGAGGACTCAATTCAAACATGAGAGAGAGGAGAGGAGGAGAGGAGAGAGGAGGAGAGGAAGAGAGAGGAGAGGAGAGATTAGGAGAGAAAAGAGGAGGAGAGAGGAGGAGAGGAGAGAGGAAGAGACAAGAGGAGAGGAGAGAGGAGGAGAGAGAGGAGAGAGAAGAGAGATGAGAGGAGAGAGAGGAGAGGAGGAGAGAGAGACGAGAGGAGAAAGGAGGAGAGAGGAGAGGAGGATAGAGGAGAAGAGGAGAGGAGGAGACAGGAGGAGACAGGAGGAAAGAGACGCGAGAGGAGAGGAGGAGAGGAGAGAGGAGGAGAGGAGAGAGGAGGAGAGAGGAGAAGGAAAGGAGAGAGGAGGAGAGGAGGAGAGAAGAGAGGAGGAGAGGGGAGCGGAGGAGGAAGGAGGAGCGGAGGAGAGCGAAGAGGGAAGAGGAGGAGGAGGAGGAGGAGGAGGAGGAGATGAGTTACTGTCGTGTTATGAGTTGATAAAAACATTTCAGATGGTGTAACATTGGGATGTGTAATTGATAAAAATGTAATGAAGATTAAAGAGGGGATATTTTATTTCTACAGTTTGAACCAGTGACCCTGTGGTAGGTGGGCGAGGGCTTAACCCACTGCTCCACAGCGTTTATAATGTGTAAAGTTGAGTACTTGAGTGATTGTGAGACACGCATGTAAATGCACAGGTGTAAATGAGGTTTAAACGAGAGAACGAACCAGAACCGAAGAGAGGAAACGACAAGAACAGCTTCCGTTCCCAGAGTCATCCATCTCCCACTGACACACTCCAGCAGACAAGCAGAGAAAGAGAGTGAGGAGGAGAGGGGGAGGAGAGGAGGAGAGAGGGAGAGGAGGAGAGGGACACCAGCAGACAAGTAGAGAAAGAGAGTGAGGAGAAGAGCAGGAGGAGAGAAGGAGAGGAGGAGAGAGAGAGAGAGACACCAGCAGACAAGGAGAGAAAGAGAAGGAGAAGGGGGGGGGGGAGAGAGAGAGGAGAGAGAGATGAAACATTCATGAGGGTTAAGCCAAACACCACTGAAGTGAGTGAGTTTCTATTTGTTCTAATATCAAACAGATGCCGACAGAAATCATCATTGGGAAAGAGGAGGGGGTGAGGAGAAAGGGAGAGATGGAGCCACAGATATGTGCGGAGAGAAAGGGGGGGAGGGGGAGGGAGAGAGGGACAGAAAAAGTCCAGGAGAGAGAGAGGGAGAGAGTGAGAGAGTGAGGAGGGAGTGAGAGACAGAGGGGGAGGAGAAGGAGCCAAGGAAAGAGAGAAGGGAGGGAGGAAGAGATATGTCCGGAGAGGGAGAGAGGGGAAGAGAGGACAGAGGGCAAGGAGAAGGAGACAAGGAGAGAGGGGGAGGATATATCCGGAGAAAGAGGGTTTGGGGGAAGAAAGGGAGAGAGGGAGGGAGCCAAGGAGAGAGAGAGTTGAAGGGGTGACGAGAAAGGCAGAGAAGGAGCCAAGAAGAGAGGAAGCAGAGATATGCATGTAAGAAAGAGGGGGGAGGAGAAGGGAGGGAGGAGGAGGGAGGAGCCAAGGAGAGAGAGAGGAGGGAAAGACATGTCCGGAGAGAGGGAGGAGAGGGAGAGACAGGGGGAGAAAGGAAGAGGTTGTGAGAAAGGGGGAGGGAGAGAATGAGAGAGGGAGTGAAAGGAGGAGAGGGACAGAAAGAACGGGGCCTACACCTGCCACTGTCCATCAAACTTAGAGAAAAAAAAATCTGAAAACACTGGACAGTGGAGAGGGGAGAAAGAGAAGAGAGAAAGAAAGAAAGAAGAGAGAGAGAGAAGAGGAAATGAGAGAGCCAGAATGAGAGAGAAAAAGAGAGAGAGAAGAGAGAAAGAGAGAAAAGAGAGAAAGAGAGAAGAGAGAGAAGAGAGAGAGAAGAGGGAATGAGAGAGAGAAGAGAAAGAGAGAGGAGAGAGAGAAGAGGGAATGGGAGAGAGAGAGACGGAGAAAGCGAGAGAAGAGAGAATGAGAGAGAGACAGAGAGAAGAAGGAAGGAGAGAAAGTGAGATAAAGAGAGAGAAGAGGGAAGGAGAGAGAAAAGAGGGAGAAGGAGAGAGAAGGGGGAAAGGGACAGACAGGGGAAAGAGAAGAGGATAGAGAAGAGGGAGAATGAGAGAGGGAAGAGGGAGAGACGGGGAGAGGAGAGGAGAATGAGAGAGAGAAGAGAGAAGGAGAATGTGAGAGAGAAGCAGAGAGGAGGAGAGAGGTAAAGTGTCACACAGTCCAGACATAGACCTTTTAAATGTCTCCACATTTAAAAGCTCCACCACATTCACAGGTTTAGGGCAGAGCTGCTTTAAATCTGATTAAACTGGTTTAGTGTCGATTCTTCAGGTTTTTAGAGCCACAGAAACTATAAAGATCCATGTTGTTGTAGCTGAATAAATGAGGCACTTTTGGACACAGGAAAAGTCAAACTCAAACAGTGAAGCCTGAGATTCTTCAGAGCTGAGGTCACTGCATCTGCTCTGCCCCAGTGCCCTGGTCTCTGCTCTCATCTACTGACCTTTATTTAAATCAGACCTATTCTGTCTATAGTTATAATCTTCAACACCCGTGGATCATTATGTTATAATTTACACATTTTAAATCACAATATTCATCTAAAACAACTTAATAAAAGAAACAAGTCCGCTGACTGCTGCGTTAGAAAACTGCGGTCACCAATGGGAGCTGACGTCGCCGTAAACATCACCACGATAAAGCACTGCATGCTGTCGGTGCCCCCTATGGATAGCTGCACATCACACTAGTGAGCAGTCCATTTTTTTTTCATTTGTACCAAAATGACTACGCGACGCTGCTGAATCCTACAAGTATCACAAATTAAGAAAATAAAACTGGAGAAGGAAGTGCGTACGTCACAGTGGGCGTGTACTGGTGGAGGTGAAAACGGGCAATCGGCAAAACGGCGTCTTGAAAATAAGAAATTAAAGATTACTCAAACATGAATCACTCCAAATACAACTTAGGGTGAGTAAAGTGTCTTAGGAGCAGCATTTAGCTCCATCTCTGCAGAATTCAGTCCCTCTCTCCCCCACCCACACACAAACACAATGGTGATTGTTCATTTACAAGTTTTTAATGGGTAAAACCCCGTCCTCCCTCAGCTCACTGCTAAACCTCCACAACTCCAGCTATTCACGCCAGCAGCTACATCACCCTGGTCCTTCCTAAACCTCCACAGCTCCAGCTCCACACTCCAGCAGCTACATCACCCTGGTCCTTCCTAAACCTCCACAGCTCCAGCTCCACACTCCAGCAGCTACATCACCCTGGTCCTTCCTAAACCTCCACAGCTCCAGCTCCACACTCCAGCAGCTACATCACCCTGGTCCTTCCTAAACCTCCACAGCTCCAGCTCCACACTCCAGCAGCTACATCACCCTGGTCCTTCCTAAACCTCCACAGCTCCAGCTCCACACTCCAGCAGCTACATCACCCTGGTCCTTCCTAAACCTCCACAGCTCCAGCTCCACACTCCAGCAGCTACATCACCCTGGTCCTTCCTAAAGCCCACACAGCTTTGGGCTGCTCATTTCAGTTCTCTGCAGTAAGTGACTGGAACCACCTACAGCAGACTTTAAAACTTAGCTTGTTTTTTCTCAACCCAGAAGATTTTACGATTCAAGGTCAGTGCTCATGCTTCTAACACTTTCATATCTTTAATGTGCAAATGTGTCACTGTCTCATGTTTTGATCCACTGATCCATGTTCTGATTTCACATTATGACTGATGTGTGAGTGTCTGTGAGTGTATCTGTGCTGTTTTATGCCTCTGGCTCTTGACCAGGTCACAGCAAATGAGACTGTGTTCTCAATGGACTTACCTGGTCAAATAATAAATACATAAAATAAATAAAAATGGTGGAGGAAACAACTATAACATGGTTAAAGCTCCATGGGCACCTCCCACCAACAACACTCACTCCACATTCATACTAGGAAAGGTGGGAGAAGTGTCTTGTCAAATGACACAATGACAAACTTGGTCCAAGTAAGAATCCATCCTCTGATGTTTCGGGGGGGAGGGGGAAGCCACTGTTGACCTCAATTTAACAAATAAAATACAAGACAACGCTTCAGCAGCACCAGATGCCCTTCCCCATACAAACAGATACATAATGGTGACTGGAGTGTGAACGATAAAGCAGAGTGAGGTCTGAACTGGGCGCTGGCTGGTCACAGGGAAAAGCACAGGCCAACCTCAAATACAAACATTTAAAAACTATCCAAGTTTGTTTGTTTTTTCAAATTAAAGTTCCTTTATTTTCTAACATCCATAAAGCCAAGACAGAAACCAGGTCTAAACCAGGATCAGGGTCCGGACTAAACCAGGTCTAAACCAGGATCAGGGTATGGACTAAACCAGGACTAGAGCAGGACTTTACTGAGGGCTAAACTCTGAATAAAACATGTTTACAGAACGCTTGGATCCTGCTGTGGGTTTGTTTGGTTTTGAACAGATCGAGTTGAAGAGAGAGAAAGAGGAAGAGACACAGAAAGAGGAAGAGATACAGAAAGAGGGAGAGAAAGAGGGAGAGAGAGAGAAAGGAGGGTTAGAGGAGGATTGTAGAGAACCACAAGCGCCTGTCCATCTCCACAGAGTCCCAGAGGACCAGAGGAGAGAGGGGGAGGAGGAGAGAGCACTGCCCAGAAACGAGCACCACAGCTGGGGAAGGGGGATTAGGAGCTGCCACTGTTCAGGATTTTAGACAGTATTTTAATGTAGAGTAACAAAATGTGTTTTATACAACGGATTTATGAAGAATTCACTTTTAAATCATGTTGACTTGAGTGATAAAATGTAAAAGTATCACAATAAGCATCCCTGGACTGAGGCTTGGGGCTGGGGCAGGAGGAAAGAGGGTAAAACTGCCCAGGACCAAAGGAGATGGAGGTGTGAGGCTTCCATGGCACAGGAGGTCAGAGATGTTACCCAGAGATGAGGCTCGATGCTGGGGTAGAGAGAGGGAGGCGGGGGGGTGTCTGGTTCTCACTGAGGGAGAGAGTCCAACAGCAGCTGCCTCAAGGTATGACCTACAACAACAGAACCAGGACCAGAACCAGGACCAGAAAAACAGGACCAGAAATAGAACAGAAACAGAACCGGGACCAGAAACAGAATCAGAATCTGAACCAGGGCTGAAGCCCCAGACTGCACCAATTTGACCTTTGGCAAAATGTGTTATTCTCAGTTTACACTTCATAAACTAAATAATCCCCAATCCCACCACTAAAACAAAACACATAACACAGAGTCTGTGCTAAATCCAACATGTCAGAACCTCATGATCTGAGGTTCTGGAGCTGTGACTTGATAAATACAAACAGAACCACAGTGAGCACACAGACATGTGCAGGGACTCCACAAAGAAGAATTTATGAGAAGAACTCCTCAGGCCACAGCTCCTGAACTCAAGGAGAATATCAGTCTTAAAATCAGGTTTAAAATCAGGTTTAAAATCAGGCTAAAAAGCAGTTTTAAAAATCAGCCTTAAAATCAGGATTAAAATCAGGCTCAGCGGCCAATGGGAGCTGACGTCGCTGTAAACGTCATCACAACAAAGCGCCACATGCTGTCGGCACCCCCTATGGATAGCTGCACATCACACTAGTGAGCAGCCCATTTTTTTCATTTGTACCAAAATGACTACGACGACGATTAAGAAAATAAAACTGAAGAAGGAAGTGTGTATGAAGTGCGTCACAGTGGGCGTGTACTGGTGGAGGTGAAAACGGGGGTAGATTGACAAAATGGCGTCTTGAAAGTAAATTAAAGATTACTCAAACATGAAACCACTCCAAATACAACTTCAGAGACTGAGAAGAATGAGAAGAATGAGAAGAAACAACTAGAACATGGTCAAAAGATCTGAACAGAACAGTTTGTAGAATAGATCTGATTCAAAATGCTCTAGAGCAGAGGTTCTCAAAGTTTTTACACAAGTACCACTCCATCCTGGACTATATCAGGCCTAAATTAGATCTAAACAAGGCCTAAAATGAGACTAAACCAGGGATCAGGTTCTAATGATGATTAACCCAAAAGGGAGACAAAACATGCATAGATTTTTCTCTAAATAAAACAAATACTCAAACTGCAGAGGGTGCCGTGTACTAGGGACAGGTGATACAGTTAAAACCAGAAGATTACATACACCTACACTTTTTTTTCCCTCACTGTCTGACATGAAATCAGACTAAACTTTTCCTGTTTCAATTATGATTACCAAAATTATTTCTATTTGCTAAACGCCAAAAGGATTTTTTAAGGAGAGGATTTATTTAGACATTTTTTCATTACTTTATTCAAAGTCAGAAATTTACATACAGTATGATTACTATGCATTTAAACAATTTGGGAAAACCCAGATGATGATGTCATGTCTTTGGAAGCTTCTGATTGGTTTATTGACAACATCTGAGTTAATTAGAGACACACTTGTGGATGTATTTGAAGGAACCTGAAACACACTGCTTCTTTGTGTAAAATCATGGGAAAGTCAAAAGAAATCAGCCAAGATCAGGAAGAGAATTGTGGACTTGCACAAGTCTGTTGGGTGCAATTTCCAAATGCCTGAAGGTGCCACGTTCATCTGTTCAAACAATTATACACAAGTATAAAGACTGATGTCCAGCCATCATACCACTCAGGAAGGAGACGGGTTCTGTGTCCCAGAGATGAACCTGCTTTGGTCCAAAATGTTCATGTCAACCCAAGAACAAAAGTAAAAGACCTCATGAAGAAGCTGACTGAAGCTTAACATTGAACATTATCCACAGTGAAACAAGTACTGCACTGACATGGGCTGAAAGGCCACTCTGCCAGGAAGAAGCCATTACTCCAAAAGAAACATAAAATAGGCAGGTTACAGTTTGCAAATGCACCCAGGGACAATTTTTTTGAGACATGCCCTGTGGTCTGACGAAACTAAAATTAAATTGTTTAGCCATAATGAGCATCATTACGTTTGGAGGAAAAAGGGGGAAGCTTGCAAGCCTGAGACCACCATCCCAACTGTGAAATACAGGGGTGGCAGCATCATGTTGTGGGGTTATTTTGCTGCAGGAGGGACTGGTGCACTTCACAAATAGATGGTATCATGAGGAAAGAACATTATGTGGAAATACTGAAGCAACATCTCAAGACATCTGCCAGGAAGTTAAAGCTTTGGTGCAAATGGGTCTTCCAAATGGAGAGTGACCCAAAGCATACTGCCAAACTGGTTACAAAGTGGCTTAAGGATAACAAAGTCAATGTTTTGGAGCGGCCATCACAAAGCCCTGATCTCAATCCTATTGAAAATGTATGGGCAGACCAGAAAAGGCATGTGCGAGCAAGGCGGCCTACAAACTTTTTACATTTACACCAGTTCTGTCAGGAGGGATGGGTCAAAATTCCTGCCAACTATTGTGAGAGGCTTGTGGAAGGATATCCAAAACATTTGACCCAAGTCATACAGTTTAAAGGCAATGGTACCAAGTATTAATGAAATGAATGTAAACTTCTGACTTTGAAGAAAGTAATCCTAATTTACAGGAAAAGTTTAGTCTTATTTCATGTCAGACAGTGATGTGTCAGATGTGTCTTTTTATATAGTGTATGTAAACTTCCGGTTTCATCTGTTGAATCGCACCACCACCCTGTGTGTCAGTAGATCTGACTGCTCAACCAATGTTTGTTTATGTTTATGTCAAGAGCGGGGTTCGAACTGCCAACCTTCAGATCAGTGGACAAACGCTCTACCAACTGAGCTAATGTAGCACATCATCTCCAAAACTCTCTTATATCTTTCAGAACAAAATATATCACTGCTTTTACTGGAGATAAATAAGAGTTTGGTGCTTCAACTGTTGATTCTGCAAAAGTCATTTTTTTACATGTGAGCAGCCATGTTAAAAAGCAGCAGCAGGTCAAATACTGGGTATGAGTATCCATCCAAAAATCCATATCGGCCCTGCTCCCCATAGTGTACCACCAGAGGGCTGTGGACCACAGTTTGTGACGTACCTTTAATGTAGTTGAGGACGTCTCTGAGCTGAGCGAAGCTGTTCAGGAGCGGATCCTGCTCCTCATCCTGACACACACAGACACAGAGAGAGAGACATGAGAGTTTGATGTAAAAGTGAAACTGATACTTTGCAGCTGTTGTCATCAACATTCTCTGGGGGTGTGATGCTAACTGTAGGCACTGCTCTGTTTGAACTTTGTTAGTGGGGGTGTGATGCTAACTGTAGGCACTGCTCTGTTTGAGACTTTGTTAGACTTTAATCTGAGCTTTATTTTAACACAGTCTGACCATAAAAACTAACTTATCTGAACTACAACAGGTGAGCTGATTTGTGCCCTCTCAAATAATAATACAGTCACAAGCTAGCTAGCATTGGCCAACAGTTTTTCAATGAGTCACTCTCACCTTTTTGTTGAAAATCAAACTCCATAACAGGACCATGAACCTGCTCCTGAAAATATGATCTTTAAATCACTTTTGGATTTTTTCTTCAGTTTTGAGACAATCTTAAAACTTTCTTTGTCAGTGTTCGCTAATGTGTGCATTGTGTCACCATGTTGAACATTTCTCCATACACATATATGCAGAACACCCCCAGAGTGATGTCACTGTAAAGTATCAATAAAGCCATAGATGTGTGATAGTTGTGGTGTAGTTCATGTTCTGACCAGCGGGGTGTGTGTGTTCCAGCGGGAGTTCCTCTTGATGGCTCCGACCACCAGCCCCACCTCCCCCTGAACAATGTACACGCTCCTCTCCATCTGAAACACAGGGACTGGTTTAAAACTGGGACTGAACAGAAGTAAACCAGAACTGGACCAGAACTAAACCAGGACTAGACCAGAACTAAATCAGGACTGGACCAGGGACTGAAAGTAGGATTAAACCGGGGACTGAAAGCAGGACCAGACCAGGACCGGACCAGGACCGGACCAGGACCGGACCAGGACCGGACCAGGACTGAACCAAGCCTGGGCCAGGACTGAACCAAGCCTGGCCCAAGCCTGGCCCAAGCCTGGCCCAAGCCTGGCCCAAGCCTGGCCCAAGCCTGGCCCAAGCCTGGCCCAAGCCTGGCCCAAGCCTGGCCCAAGCCTGGCCCAAGCCTGGCCCAAGCCTGGCCCAAGCCTGGCCCAAGCCTGGCCCAAGCCTGGCCCAAGCCTGGCCCAAGCCTGGCCCAAGCCTGGCCCAAGCCTGGAGCGGGTATAAACCAGGTCTAAAACGGGTTTGAACCAGGAATAAACCATGAACCAAAACTGAACCAAGACTGAACCAGGACTATCCCAGGTCTAATACACCACACATTATACAGTGAATAAATTCCATATAAATCGTTTGATCTCAAACTTCACACAGCGAGACATAAAAGATAAACAGAGAAAGATGATTCTGTAGATTATTCTATAGATTAAACATGAGGCTGTCCCAGTCATGACTCCACAATGAGGCTCAAACAGGTGTAAAGTGTGAGATTAACCTGGATTTAAGCTTAAAGTGAGTCTGCAGCCCTGGGTTTGACAAACAGCTCAGAAACAACGAGCCTCAAGAGATCCCACAGACGAGGACAAACGCCATGTTTGAAAAGAAGAGGTTTAAACAGGAAAGAGGAGATTAAATAAACTGCATAATATGGACTATAATGTATAATTCAAGAGCCACTGCTCCTCTCATCCTCTGCATCCTCTGCTCCATCTGCATCCTCTGACCCTTTCCTCTGCATCTTCTGCTCCATCTGACCATTGTCTCAGCATCTTCTGCTCCTCTGACCCTCTCCTCTTTCTGACCCTCTGCATCCTCTGACCCTCTCCTCTGCATTCTCTGACCCTTTCCTCTGCATCTTCTGCTCCATCTGACCCGCTCCTCTGATCCTCTGTTCTTTCTGACCCTCTGCATCCTCTGACCCTCTCCTCTGCATCCTCTGATCCTCTCCTCTGCATCCTCTGCTCCATCTGACCCACTCCTGATCCTCTGTTCTTTCTGAACCTCTGCATCCTCTGACCCTCTCCTCTGCATCCACTGACCCTCTCCTCTCCATTCTCTACTCCATCTGACCTTCTGCATCCTCTGACCCTCTCCTCTACATCCTCTGATCCTCTTCCCCCTTCATCTGCATCCTCTGCTCCTCTGACCCTCTCCTCTGCATCCTCTGCCCTCTGACCCTGCATCCTCTGCTCCATCTGACCCACTCCTGATCCTCTGTTCTTTCTGAACCTCTGCATCCTCTGACCCTCTCCTCTGCATCCACTGACCCTCTCCTCTCCATTCTCTACTCCATCTGACCTTCTGCATCCTCTGACCCTCTCCTCTACATCCTCTGATCCTCTTCCCCCTTCATCTGCATCCTCTGCTCCTCTGACCCTCTCGTCTGCATCCTCTGATCTATCTGCCCCTCTCCTCTGCATCCTCTGCTCTATCTGACCTTCTGATTCCTCTGACCCTCTCCTCTGCATCCTCTGCTCCATCTGACCTTCTGCATCCTCTGACCCTCTCCTCTGCTCCTTCTGCTCCATCTGACCCTGTCCTCTGCCTTTCATCCTCTGACCCTCTCCTGTGCTCCCTCTGACCCTCTCCATCCTCTCCTCTTCACATTCTGTATTGAAGGCACTACTCAAACTGAACAGTGCCATGACAACTTCATTTTACTCAACGGAAAAACAAGCATGATTGTAGCATTTATAATGATGACTTCTTTGGGACTGGGTTATGGAATCTGGTCTAATTGAAGTGATCTAGACCATAAAACACAGCCTAAAAGACAGCAGTATAGTTGGCTCTAACCCAGTGCTGTGTTGGGCCACCTGCGGAGCTCGGGTCGGTGCTCATCACATTAAACGGGACATTAAACAGCCTTCACAACAGTGTCAGCGAGAGTCAACACAGTGACAGCCATTTTAAAATATTTATAACACGTTCTACCTACAGATGATCATGTTTACTTCTAGTTTTACACAACAGTAACGTGGAATTATGGCTGCTAAAGGAAATGCTAACGAGATTACACGTTTTTACTTTCAAACTTCAAAATTAATCAAACCTTAATGTGAAAATCGCTTAAATATAAACGTCAAATGTTGCAATGAAACGTGACATTGAGAGAAGCTGCTAAAGCTCAAATCTGTTCAATATCTGCACAAGATGAGACATGCTAACGAAATCTGACGAGTTTTCACGTTTAAACCGCCGAACTTCATTTTATTTTTATAACAATGGCATAATCTGTACTTAAATGATCATTACGAGTGCAGTCATGTGTTAAACGTGATGTAGAGGTTAAAATATGAATAAAATCACCTTTTCGTGGCTGGTGGTTCGAAGATGGACACCAGCTGATGCTAACGTTAGCCTAGCCCGCGGTGCTAACGGGAGCTAGCCGGGGCAGAGTGAATGAACCCGGGGCAAAGTCGCTGTTTGTTGGTGAAATCACGGGAAGTAACGGGGTCACGGAATCGCTGGGGCATTCCACGGGGGCACAGCTCGGTGTACGCGGGCTCCGGGGCTTTTACCGGCTACAAGACGGCTTCATTCTGCGGGAAAACGGGCTGCAAATGCGGCTAGCTGCTGTCACTGTGCTGCAGGTACAAGGGGCGCCAGGTCCAACAACAGAAACAAGCGAAAATAAGAGATCAAATACTTTTATAAATATTAGACCAAACAAGGTGGGTGAAAAAGGATGGGGAACGAAGCACAACTACCAACTTACATATGTTATACTCATACAGTTTTGTCCTGTCTGTTCATAGCATCAAATTATTTAAAATAATAACGTTTTCTTCAAATAATAGGTCTATGCTTTATATATATTGTGTCAAAGTTAAAGTAGTCTTTTGTTGATAGACGTAGGTAGATTATATAATGTCTACAAACAGAAATCGAATCATATATCGGCCTATCTCTGTCTCTTTCCATTTAAAGTAAGTACCTAATTATTAAAAAATATTACATTGGGTGTTATGGGAAAGTGAATTTTATTTGTGATAGCGTAAGCTTTTTGTGAAATCAATAACACGTAATATGCCTACAACCTGAAAATATCCCTCTGATTTGTAGCTAATTAGAGTTGTTTTCAATTGAGAATTGTAATTTTAAGCCTATTGTCTCAGTGATTCCGAGGTTTATTGAAATTGAACTAAAGCTACCAAAAGCCTCTAAATCCTCTCCTTCATGATAAACAACTATCTCTCAAAAGCAATCCAAAAAACCTCAAAATTTACTCTTCCAAAAATGTCTAAGCCTCTTTCTAAGACCCAGCCCAAAGCGGCGGTAATTACGTGGACCTGGCAACCCCAGTCCGGGTAAACACACTGACGTGGAAAAGGCCTGCGCTCTCAACCCAACGCAGTGACGCACGATGACGCACGGTGACGGACAGGCAAGGAATGATGGTTTTTAGGGTTTAAATCCAAAACTATCCACTCCACACTTCAACAGCATTATTATAAACACGTGTTACGCATCCAGTGTCATGTAAAGAGCTGTACAAAGACCTGTTATGATGAAATTTATATCTTATTTGGTAAAAAAAAAAAGGAGGGACAGATATGGAAGCGTCGGGGGAGGTTGGTTGATTCTTCAAAAGTGATGACGCAATCACGTAGGCGTCAATTCTGGAACAGCAAAGCCATAAACAAACGATCACAAACAGATCCGAGGAGCAAAGGGCCGAGAGCAGGTTTAAGGCCGCAGAATATCAGTGTAAATATCAATATAAATATGAGTCAAAATAAAACTAACACAAATAC